>JAVJAQ010002358.1:0-69604 GCA_032362365.1 Zygogramma bicolorata | reverse complement strand
TTCGAATAGGTTCCTACAGCTGTGACAGCTGGGTACACTGGAAATTGTTCTGAATATTTCCATCGATTGTTGAAAATCCCATATGAAGTGGGACATTTTCGATCAATTACAGCGATAAATTTTCTGCGGGACATTTTCGGGGTGGTAGGTTTCGAAAAATACCCGCTCGGTCCGTGTATCTATAGTAACGATTGTTAAAATGTACATTTGTCATCTTGACAGGCATAAATACTGAATTTTAAACGTCGTTGTTTTAACTCCGGAAATATTCTACCGAATTACACTCGTGCATCAAAATAAACCTGATGATTTTCCATTCAAGCATGTTGTCAGGAAAAAAACTGCATTCGGTTATTTTCAAATTTTGCTAAAAGAGCCCTCCTCCTTCGGAGGAAAATTATCGGTAATTTTGAAGCACTTGTGTAATTACTACCGATAACTTCTTTAACAAAGACTTCTGTCGTGTTAGTAGATAAATCCCAAAGACAAACCCCGTACCTCAACCGAGTTTCAATTTTTCCATAATATAGCATAAGCATCTGTTTTCTATTCAACACAGTTCTCAAATTTTTCATCATAAAATTCAGTGAGTGAGGTTTGGATACCAACGAATCACAATGATGTTCCCAGTTCAAACTGCTGTCTATTGTGAGACCAAGAAACCTGACATGGGGTTTCGGAATTAGGTGACAATTATCTGCAGTGCTAATTTTAAAATATCGCTAATTCTGTGAGGTTCGTTCGTTCGCTCCATACGGTGCCAATTTCTCCAGATCCGATAAATAATTAATTCAAGAATTTAATAAAAACACATAAAGACTATCACAAAATGGCGTTCCGGCACCACGAGGTATCCACGTACCATCTATGTGAGCAGAACATACGTCTGCTCACTACCAACGCGAAACCGGAACCAATTCTGTGAGGTGTTTGGAATCTCATGTATTGACTTTTTAATTCATTCAAAAATAAAGAATTATATGAAAACCAAAACGAGATTTTTCCGAGGGCTTCATTTGCTTTCTCTTCAATAATACTCTTTGACTGATCAGGAATAAGCAGAGAGGTATCGTCTGCAAAAAAAGTGAAAAGTATGTCATCCACATACTCTTCCAGAACATTAATGTAGATGAGAAAGAGCGTTGGAGCCCGAATCGAACCCTGAGTTACATCCACCGATATATCAAGTGATGAAGATTTCACATTTTGCCTGAAGTTATTCTCACAAGTGTTCATGAGACTCACATGTTGTTTTCTATTGAGAAGGAACGACTCAATCCATCTAAGGGCAGCATCTGTTATTCCATAAAATTTCAACTTTTCAAGAAGTATTTGATGATTAACACGGTCAAACGCCCTGCTGAGAACTCAGAAAATCCCAACAGGGCACTCGCCAGAGTCAATCCTCGTAACTATCCTGTCATAAAATGAATGTATTGCTGTATGTATTTTGGTGGCAGTCCTTGGGTTTTGAGGCAATCAACTAACTGGTCGTAAAATAGCTGAGATCAGGTGATTTATTTTTCAGGTTTAGATGAAAGTAAGATGCCTTAAAACCCTGATTTTGGGACTTAAACCTATAGTAGTTTGGGGTAAAGTTGGCAACACATACCTACTATTATAATAGGCATCAGGACCTCTTCCGTCAAATCAGTTCAGATGGCGTTCGCAACGAAAAGAGTAACACATTTTCTAGGAAAGGTATGAACTGCCGACCAGTCAGCTGGCTATACTTTTACTTTTGAACGCTGAGCTATCGAGCCCATATTATTCGTTCAGAATACCAGCCAAATTCCCCATAATTGTGTTCCTTTCATTCAATATCGTTTTTCATAAACATTACATTAGATTTTGCATATTTCGAATGAATTTTGAATGGTTTTACTTTCCCGTTTGTATTCTACACATTGGAACACACGTTATTGTGAGAATATTTTTTCAACGTGGAGATATATGACAACAAAAACTCACTTTTTTTATATGCAGATTGCCACGAAAGGGGAGCCCTGCAATGCTCAAAGAACACCGCGTGAATCCAGAGACAGGAGATACGAATCAACATTCACTTTGAATATTTGAAGTTTGTGGGCCTCAGGAAAGGCAAGGAGTTCCAAAGCTCAGCTATTCTATTGAAAAAGATCCTTGAGCAAGAGAGGTTCGAAAGGTCTTCAAATTCTCAACAAAGGGGTGGGAATTCTGTACTCGTCGGGTCATCCGTGTCGATATTGCCAAGGATGGAACGATTGATAACAATTCAGAAGAGCACCGACCGTGAAAATATCTATAGAAAAGAGACAAGTTTCCGACACTCCTACGATGTTCCAATGAAGTGAGCGGGTCTGTGAGCGAATAATCACCAACAAGACGGATTGCCTTCCTCTGAATAGAATTGAGAAACCTCAATGAATGTTTTGGTGCCGAACTCCACACATGAGAACTGTATTCCAAAACAGGTCGTATCTGAGCCTTGTAGATCATTGGAAGCTGACGAGGAGTGAAGTACTTTTTCGCACGAAAGAGAAATCCAAATTTGTGGGAAGCACCTTTAGCGATTGATCTCACATGGTTTCACCATGAGAGATTATCACTGATCGTAATTGCTAGGATACTTGACTTCATAGGAATAGTTACTCCTGAAATCTGAATACAAGATGATGATAGATCAGCATTCCTAGCAAAGATATATGCCTGGGTTTTCCTATTATTAAATTCCACCAAGTTCATGTTCTATATTTTTCACAAGCTCATCATTAATTTTATTGACGTGAATGAATTTTTGAATTTTTGTTTTTCGAGCTGGTATGGGGACTCTGGAAGAGAAACTAGTATGAAGAGTACTGTCATCCGCGAAACTATGTACTGAACGAAATGTTTTCTCGAGCAAATCATTCATATGAAGCAGAAACAAAGTGGGCGCCAGAACTGAACCCTGTGGAACACCTGCATTTATTGGGAGAATATCAGATGATACCCTATCAACAACCTTGAATAGAAAGGCAAATCCACAACTCTTCAAGAAGCAACTAATTTCAAACATGTTTCCATTTTGCTTCAAGATCATTGCGTGAATGATAACAGCAGAGTTCAAAAAACTTTTCATTACGCTTCAAGACCATTGCGTGAATGATAATTTATATTGAAGATCACATGTAATACCCTTCGGTGGGTAATGCACATCGCAAGTCGTACCTGTGGCTTATTTAGACATCTGGTGAGTACAAAATGCAGAAATATAACACGTGTTACTATCTCACAAGCACAACTAAATGAACAATGAGAGAACTCAAAATCATCTGGAAGTGGGACCCATTTTTCAGAAAAAATTAAATTAACATCAAATAATTTGCCGTTGTTTTTATAACTGACAATTTGTGTCAACTAGCGATGAAATTGATTAAAACTCCACAATACATAAAAATGA
This sequence comes from Zygogramma bicolorata, assembly GCA_032362365.1. Classification (NCBI taxonomy): domain Eukaryota; kingdom Metazoa; phylum Arthropoda; class Insecta; order Coleoptera; family Chrysomelidae; genus Zygogramma; species Zygogramma bicolorata. Next base: position 66,183 of record JAVJAQ010002358.1, on the reverse strand, counting down.
CATGAAGTTGGATTTATATGGCGACATATAATTCTAAACAATATCACATCCATTTCAACATCAGGGTTTTCAGACATCTTAGATGAAAGTAATTACAATAATTGTGTGCCAAATATGAAGTCAACTGAAGAAATTTCAATATTATATAATATAAAAAGTTGGAATAAATTAGTTAGGACAATTAATTGGAATTGACATATAACTTCATCGAATCGGTTTAAACTGATACTGGGTTTGGTGAAAGCTTCGCTAACACGTTCTGAGTAGAATTCATTTATGTATACGGTAGGAAAGCTTGATAAAGCAGAAGTGGTGTTCATTCTGAGCAGAGATTCTTAGGTACAGTCCGCTTTCGATTATTATGGTATATTTATTACATATGAACCGAATAGAAATGTAGTTAAAATGTGTAGAACATGGTGAACATATTTGGCAGCCTCTGTGAGATTTTACCACAAATATTACTGAAGGCTGCAAGCACACTGTACTTTTTTTTTAAGTCATCTCTCATTGATTTCTTCACATAAGTGGGGCCCTCAAAAACCTTCATGATATTTCACATAAAAATTCCTCTATTTATTTGTTTGTAACCATATCATAAAAATTCTATGAGTGGTGATGATCGAACAATTTAACGAAGAGAGCCGCTTAGAAGGAGACATAAGAGTCAGCTACTTCTGATAAAAACACATTCGCTACATTTAAAGCATATATAAATCCTGCCCCGGTAACCTATAATATTCGTTCGAGATCAAAACAATATTGAAAGACCAACCAAAATTATAAAAAATAAAAACTTTCGAACCTCGGAAACGTACCTGAATTGTTATGTACACTGCAGGCAATTTTTCATTAAATCATCGAATATTTGAAAATATTATCAGTGAAACTTCTTCATTCTATCCAGAAAAAGGCAATCGACTTGTTGGTGATTCTTTGCTAATGAACTCGCCAACTTCGTTGAAACACCGTAGAAGGGTCGGAGACTTGTCTCTCCTCTATAGATATTTTAACGGTCGATGTTCTGAATTGTCGTCAATCGTTCTAGTTTCATTACGGATGGCCCGACGAATGCAGAATTCCCACCCCTTAGAGACCTATCGAACCTTGCATGCTCGTGAATCTTTTTTCAATAGAACAGCTGAACTTTGGAGCTCCATGCCGAGGAAGGTTTTCCCTGAGGCTTACAAATTCAAAAATAATGTTGATTCATATTTCCTGTCATTTGATTCACGCGGTGTACTCTCAACATTACAGGGCTTTCCTATCGTGTTGTATATATAAAAAAATACTGACGAATTGATTTGTATAAGGTGTTTGAGTATTTCAATGAGATTCTAAATCATTTCATTACAGCTTTCGTACGTGATGTTTCAGGTTTTTTCGGTCAATAACATGCTTTGATATTCGAATCAACAGGAATAATTGTGTGAATAATTTATTTTGCCATTTTTGGTTTTTAAGTATAAAATAAAATGAGTTTTGCATATTCGACACGTAATCATTGCTACCTGTTCATAACACTGTTTCAAAACAAGTGATACCAATAACCCTTCAGTTATTAACTTTTCACAAGAGGATCTTGTATAATGATTTTTACAAAGTATAAGATAATCGTGTGAAAAAAATTCAGTTCTTCATAACGAGATTATATTCGAAGTACCCAGTACCCACTTTAATAATAAAATTGTCAAATTATAAATATTGAATAAATTATAGCGATATCGAATATGTTATTGACATTATAACTTAGTTTCATTGGCGAACATCTTTATAAATATGCGTCTAACTTATTTTCAGGAATTCACACCGCCATTTCAAAAACATTCTCATGGAGCTACTCGATAGAAAAGTCATGAGACATCGGAATTCTGATGAATCTTTATTTATCATGAAGATCGCTTCCTATTTAATGATTGATTTGTAAACCACAAAATTTCGAATAACGGTGCCAAATAATACAGAAATTTGTCACTTCAAACAGCTTTCTCATTCGGAATATCCTCCAGAAGCCCGCTCTGCTTGACAGGAACTCAACCTACCTGTGTATACAAATACTAGTATTGATAACAATGAATACACTACCAGCAGCACCCCTTGAATATCCCCTTCACAGCGTATGTCAGTGATGCTTTTCATGTAATGAAGTGGTCGATGTTCTTCGATTGTGTAGCGCAGAAAGAAGCATGAAGAATGCTAGATTATGGGCACGACTACTCCCTATTCAGATGTCATCCAGGGCTATAACGAGGGCTTTACAAGATTAGGGAAAGTGCATATCAGCATACCCATTATGTCAGTGGAATCTGAAGAGTGTTCTCACGCGTGTTAACATCCTTGACTGTTGAGGTATTAGTGTGTGGCAATTGGAGAACTATTAATGGATTTAATTCGGTAGAAGTAATGGGTTTTGATTCGAGGGGTTGACTTTATCACATACCATTATGGTGAATAAATCGAAATACATTTGACATTTATTCGTCAGATATCTCAAAATCATTGCGGTGCAAGTCGAGAATAATTAATCGTTATGAAATTCACGTGTGTATTATATATGTAGCACGTTATTTCAATAATATATAACATGATTATATCATTCCTGACATGACGTTCGTGTCAGTAGAAATACCTTTCCACCAAAGAGTTAATACCTTTTCGAACTCGAATCAAATTTCATTTGCTATTTAGTCCCTTCTTTTTGGGTTTTTACTGCGAAAAATTTCCTAATGAACTGAATTTTTGCATACACCCTCATTAAGGCATTATATTGAAGATGTGGAAAATCGACATTAATATCGTATCAGCTAAAAATGTTATGAATGTCAAAAGTTTGTTCGTCGTTAAATTATCTGAAAAAAAGTCTCACGCATTTTCCTCTAATATGAACCGTTTCCGTAGCAGAGCACCGAGAAAGTGACTAGAATAATTGTCATACGGTATTATGAAACGTACACAAAAGCGTAAACTCTCATTTCTATTTATTCTTGTTTTTAGGTTTCTTATAAAATTATATCTGATAACGCTAAAGAAATTGGTTTGTAGCAATTAAAAAAATAATATGAGTAACATTCAACAAAGTTACAATGAAAAGCTGTGACAGATCTCTTCCATTATCATCAGTTAACACTTCTATAATGGTTCATAACTGCAAGGTAACGATCGATCCTTCATTGCTATTCCAACGAATTAGTTAGGAAAAAAATTGAGGAAAATCTATATGAATATTCACAAATATCAGTTGAGTCCATGTGCAACAGCATTATTTGATAATTTTGGCATGAGAAAGTCACAAAAATCGATAATATACGACTGCTTCGAGCCAACAAATTTGCAAGTAGTTTATGATAATGCAACATACATACTAATTGATGGTGGATTTCTCATGCATCATGTCGTATGGCAAAAAAATTATAGAATTAATATTATCATCAACAAATACATTTATTATTTATTGAATAATTTCGATACGAATACTGTTGTCGTTTTGGATGGTTACTCTGACACCAGTAAACATATCAAAGCAACGGAGCAACTACGACGAACCACTGCCGTTTCTACAGCTTGTGAAGTAAACATCAATGAATTGATGGAAGTTTTTATTAGCCAAGAAGAATTCTTATCCAATCGATCACCAAAAGAAAGTTAATTGAAATACTTATCGAGAAGTTTGAAGGTATTGCTACAAGACAATCACGTGATAATAATGACGTCTTAATAGTTAGATACTAGAAACAGCGAGATAAGAATAATACCTTTATTGTTGGCGAAGACATAGCACGCTCACAAATACTGCTTGATCAACCTACATTAATTTTAAGAGAAATAGGAAAAATTAATGTTGGAACAAAAATATACTCGACTGATACCCTCAACAAGTATTCACATTGCAAAAAAAATATTCTGTTTCTACATGCCAAGACCGGATGTGACACAACTTCAGCATTTTTTGGGTAAGGAAAAATGAAAATCATGAAGATGATCAAAAACAAGGCCCAATTACCATCTACTTCCGCAGCAGCTCAACAACATATTTGTCGAGTCTATTGTCAAATACAAAAGACTAGGAAAAGAAATTGACCCAGAACAGTGGGGTGGAGTTGAAAAATAATATACTACAGCCAACAACAACTTTATTACCACCAGCATCCGATGATCTACTCAACACAAACTCTTGTAATTGTACTAAAGGTTGAGGCGATAAATGTAGATGCAAAAAAATTGGATTGAGATGTTCAAGAGTTATATATATATATATATATATATATATATATATATATATATATATATATATATATATATATATGTATATATATGTATATATATATATATAAATATATATATATATATATATATATAAATATATATATATATATATATATATACATATATATATGTAGAAATTGATGTTTTCACGGATCTTCGATATGCAAGATGAATTTTCTGGGTTTTTATCCGTTAGGTATCTTCTGATTTGTTCGACGTTTAGAATTCCATTTTGAATTCATTCTCAAGAACTGTGAGACGAATATCTGTCCATACCGTCCTGGACAATCACTCCCCTTACGAAGTAACCAAGCAAGAGTAAGCAAAGACTTCAATTGACTGTTCTCCATGGAAACTGGTATTTATAATGATTCTCTCCAGTTATTATCCGACTAGGTCCTATATTATTGATGACCAGGACGGTATGGACAGATTTTCGTCTCACAGTTCTTGAGAATGAATTCAAAATGGAATTCGAAACGTCGAACAGATCAGAAGATACCTAACGGATAAAAACCCAGAAAATTCATCTTGCATATATATATATATATATATATATATATATATATATATATATATATATATATATATATATATATATATATATATATATATATATACATATATGTCCGTATAAGGCGAAACTGCAGTACTTGAAAATACAAGGGTTGTAAAAACATAGGAATTTTTATTTCTCATTTTTCACGATAATCTTTCCATGTTAACGGCTATACCAATCAATTCAGTTTTATTTCCACTCTGATATTAATTTACCACTTAGGTTCCACACTATGTTCTGAGGACTCCATTGGAATTTTATCATCCTGAAACTATTGCTATAATGGAGCAAATAGGTAATTTCGATTCATTTCCATCGCATGACATGTTGTGTGCATACATTTCCTGATTTACTATAGTTCTTAAAGATTGTAAAAATTTTGTATGTATCACCAAACCCCCAATTTTTTATTGAGCTGTCCACCTGCGAACCTAGCATTTACGTAATATCTTCTCGGATTTCCGAATTATTCAAACTCCCGCAAACAGCAGCAAATCAATTTGTCTGCACAATGGCTCGTCCTTTAAATGCATTTAACGTAAACTGAAAAGCACATCAAATGGATTGAAACGCTTCGACAATGGGCAAAGAACGAACGCACCGAGCTGGAAGCATCGACAAAGGACCTAAAAATTAATAGCCATTGACAGACTAATCACCGGCCCAGTCTCGGGCCTGACCGAACTGGTACCAGGCAGGGTGTTCCGTCGGAGGGTTTCTGGAACGACGACGATAGGACAGGTGAGAAGTCTGTGCGGCTATTTGAGCTGCGATTTTAACGTACTCATCAACCACAGCATTTGTTGGATTGAAATGTCCGATACTTGATGAAACCTCATGAAATTCCATATGAACAGAAACATCACAGTTTCTTGTACGTTTCTCACTGTCCATGGATTTACAAAACCGCGACAGTTTGTTTCGCTATACAATGATAGCAATAGCAGGATGAAAAAAATATTTTTTTCATCCTGCTTGAGGGAGATATTGTATAGCGAACACGTGTCACGGTTTTGTAAACCCATTGTCAGTGAGATTCATCTAAGAAACTGTGATATTTCTGCTAACAACATTTGTTTTCATTGACAAAACTTTTGATAATGAATGATTGATGAGACCGGAACTTTCAGTGTGGAAGTTCCTAGAGATCAAATACCCTTACATCAAACTGACAGTGCTTGTACTCCATGTCCTTTTCCTGAAGATTTTTATCTTGTTAACGAATCGCGCGTCGATATCATTGATACCAGTTTGATATCAAGGTAACTATTGATCTCTTGAAAAAGTCTTGTCAAAACTTAAGTTACAAATACTAACTATGGACATCCTAATCCGATATTGAGTGAAATATCTCTACGTTCAGGTTGAAAAGTAACCAATTGTTCACCTAGAAGAAGACGAAGTTGGGAAAACTCTTTGCGGACCTTTTGAAACTTTTCCGACTCCGACTTTCTCTTTTATTCGAAATGTCATTCTGCCCATCAGAATTCATAAAGTGCTCAGATCAGCGCTAACGTATACACACCAAGGCTGCTGTACAAAACGAGATATCTTACATTATCTCAGTACCAAACGCCAAACGGACAGAGAAGATAAAGGTACTCACTTTCTCAATTGAAGACCTCAAACCTCTTCAATAACTGACACATTAGTTTTCGAAAACGGCACGTTACTCTTTTATTACTTATTCTTTCAAGTACAGGATTCAGCGCCCTCGTTATTCAAGACCATTTGATTTTTATTGTCGAAAATTTCCTTAATATTTCAGTAAGTAATTCAAATGTTGCTATGTGTAACAATCTTGGTGGGATATGATTTATTAAATCCAAAGAAGCTTAATTGTATTTTGAAACATTTCAACCTCTACGTAAGCAAATGACATGTATACAGAATGACAATAATGACATTTGTGGAAGCGTCATGAAATTCGTTTTAGCCACAGAATACTCAATTACTATGTATAGAAGCGAAACGGTAACCTAACACCATTGTCCCAAAAATATTTGACCTTGATCGAACTTCGGCACCTTCATCAACACGGAGAAATCTGACAATATATACCAACAATAGGAAAATAAACTGAGAAATTTCGGGAGACCTGCCTCAAATATATTATCTGTCTTCATTTGACTCACTAGAGCAAAAGCAATAGAATCTTTTAGTACTCTCTTATTGGTGCACTTTGGGAAGGCGTGGCTTTTACTTGAGACACAAAATATATTGGGATTTCAAATCAAGACCGCAGCGCCACTTTGACAACCATTGTTATTTAAGGTTGTTTGAAAATACCACACCGTGAAATTCTGTGAGCGACTATTACAGTTTTTAGTGTTTTTTCACTTTTTATGTGAACGTTAACCCTGAGTTGTACTCGATAAACATTAGTAATAATTTTAATCATATTCCAAAATTTGAATATAATATCGAAGCGCCATTGTGACCAAGATAATACTTTGACACATATTGAAATTAGTCTTGAAAATATTCGTTTCTTGTTCAGTTTATGATAGTATATCGAATTATTGTGAATGAAATAGTATACAAACCTCTGCAAGACATTTGGAAATCTTTTAGAATTATTTACATTTCTGACAATATTTTCTGAATAAAACGATTTCATTTTCATGAATATAGTGGAATCTAGGGATTGCCCAGCAATAAGGACTATTACTGTTAGAAAACATAATATCTATAATGAAAGGAGAAGCCACATTGTTGGTGTCCGTGTTGCTTCATCAGAAATGTAAGGCTCCAACTACTAGGCATAAAATCTATCAATCCATACTTTGAAGAATTATTTCTCTTCGCCTGACAACTAGATTCATGAAGATGTTGGCCATTTTGTAAGTATCAGGCATTCAATATCACGTGATGTCTTAGGGGCAACACCAGTTTCACCATGGAATTCACACCCCTTTGAAAAAATAAACGAAAACTTCTGGGGGGCAGATGCTACAATGTTGATTGATTTGACACTTTTGACAAGTATCTGAAATGCTGGATAGTGAGAAAAAGAAATGAATTTGAAAGAATCGCAGAAAATACCTGTTTTGATTTGAGCCATTCCATTTAATGCTATCAAACTCCTACTGCAATTACTGAAGGCAGGCGTCTCATTCTAGTCAACAATGGCTCCATAGTTCAGAACCGAGATATAAAATTGCCCTCTTAACAGTCTCACGCGAATTTCCAACAATAGAAAACTACTGTGCTGGAAACATCAGCCTATCGACAGACTCCCGAAATATTTAAACTCCACTGATTCCGTAATCATTTCGAAGCGAGCGGTCAGCTATTGCACCAACATTACCTGCGTCTGTTTACAAATATTTTCCACCATTTAATTACTGACCATTGTACCCTTTCACGGTCCGGCGATAAGCCGTTGTTAGGAACAGAAGTGCTTTTAGAGCTTATTCTTCTTCCATTGCTCCTCAATATCTTATCGGGAGCTTGTCAACAAGCTCTTGACAACGTGAGAGTAATTTGGTCGGGTGTATTGTCTAGTCTAACACGGCATCCCAGAGGCCACTGATACTTTTGATTTGTTCATGATGTCTGGACTTTACGGAGGGGAACTGATATTTCTGAAATGCTTAAATTACAAGTATCTAGAAGAGACATCTTTCATCAAAGTACGTAAATTTTCACAGCCGGAGGTAACTGATTCTGGGGTGTTTTTCGGGTTTGTTTGCCGTGGTCCACAGGATTCCACTCCTGACGTTTCGCCTACAGCATTATCAAAGTCTATGAGGTTACGGACGCAATGTTCTCGTTCTCACAGTACAAACTACTTCGTTCACGTTTTGGTCCGCTTTATATCTGCTTTCGTATCCGACACGAAAGCATTGTATGCAACAGTTGAAGTTAACTTCGTACAATTGGAACCTATACCTACAATATTCTTGGAAGGATATTGTTACTTGACAAAATAGTTAAGGCTTTCGCGACCGAGGTTTTCAGTATCACTACTTTTATTCGGGTTTGAACACCGTCGTTTTTTGGAATTTCTTCCTGACGTTTCGCTGGCTCGAGTGGCTAGCTTCTTCAGAGGCTCATTCATCTTGAAATTCACTCCGATGACTGGAGATTTTTTTTTTCGCAAGTTGTATTTATGCCGATTCAGGTAGTCTGCGGTGCTAATTATTCCATTCGGATTAGGGGAATTGTCATTAATATTGATTACCTTGTTTACCTCATCTGGGCTCGGAGAATAATCATCATTATTATCTGAAGAACTACCTGCAGTTGAGGTTGACAGCTTCTTCTTTTCTGTTGAAATTATCCGTGTGTTTGTGGATTTCTATTGCCTCCCGTACCAGTCGGCTATGGTATCCCTGGTTGGGTGCAATCAGTTTTGCATTTTCAAACAGAATCCTGTGGTTACCCACACTAAGTGCGTGTTCCGCCACAGCCGACTTGTCAGTTTGCCCTAGTCTGCAGTTTCTCTTATGTTCCTTTAGCCTTGTTCCCATGGATTTTTTGGTGGTACCGATGTATACCTTCCCACAGGTGCACGGTATGCGATAAACCCCTGCTGCAGACAGTGGATCTCTTTTGTCTTTAGCCGATCTGAGGCTCTGTTGAATCTTTGAATGACCCTTCATTATTTCTTCAATCACTAATTCAACACGTTTGTGACGATACCGTAAAGTAAGTTCCGTGAGCATTACAATTTTTCAATCAATTTATACCAATATACGTTTTTTGTTATATTATTATTATTGATATAGATCGTAAACTGTTTATGTATTCATTTATTTTTATTCGGCTGATAGTGCTGAAAGTTTTGGGAATCAGTTCTTAGAGTGGACATTTTTCCTCTGACGGTCTGAACGGAAAAGGTTCACCATATTTGAGACCAAGTAGAGAGTTGCAGATTTGATGCCGTCTATATAGAGGGGATTTCTCCTCCCTTATAAGATCAAAAATTTTAGAAAACAAAATTGCTAGGTTTCAAACATAGTGCAAACTCATATAGTGTATAGGTAGTAAATGATTAGTTTAGCAAAACAACTATTCTGCATCTCGATTGGACACAAATTTACTGACACAGATCCAGTGAAATATTTTTTCTCGAAATTATGTCTTAAGAAACACCTGGAACTGGGAACAATCGATCAATTTCATTACATAACACGTTTCTAAAAAACGGCTCAAATCGCTTTCTTTCGCTATATAGGAAAACTGCGCAATAGTTCAGGAAAAACATGTGCTCGTCTTGATCTGAAGCATCTGAATACTTTTCTTGGATTGTTATCACATGCTACAGTTCCCACATCGTTTATATCTGCATTTAATTCAGGTTAGAAATATCATAAAAATTGACTGTTATGACTGTTTTTGTAGATTTTTTGTTGGAAAAAGAAGTGTCTGCACGAACTACCAATTTGGTCTATGGGAACGTGTTTATTCCAAATGAAGATGATTCTGTAACATATTTTGTATGGAAAACTTGCTGTATTTTTCTTGTTTTCCCAAAGGATTACGTCACAGCTTTCCTTTCCAACGATGCTGGTCTTAATTTTTTCATGTTGCTTGATGAAAACGGGGATTGTATAGTGAATTTGTGATGATGGAGATATGAGACTGCATTGCATTGCATTGATTGTATTGCACTATCAGAAGGTTCCTATCTGAGGGAACAATAGTAGAAATTTTTCAAATCATAATGTAGGTATTGAAAAAAACTCCGGGCTGAAAAATCAATAGTGTAAGGTATTTGAACGTGTTGGCCATTTATCAGGACTATCATTTCCTATGCATCGTCTCTGGAATTTTTATGTTTTCAGGATACAATGATTGTTGGAGTACTGGGTGCTCGTAGAGAGTCAGAAATGAATGCTCCCCACATCAAGATATTATAGAGGAAGGAACGAACATATTATAAAATCAATATGCCAAACACTAAATGAATGAATTATCATAATACTTGAGATATTGAAGGTTTAGGTTTTGTTAAGATTGTGAGATGTTTATCATACAGCAATTTGAAACCTGATTGAATGTCCTAAATTAGTTTTTCTTCACTTTTATGAATGTATGAGAGATTCCTTTAGTGATTTGTTTGACATGACGTTGGTGGTAATGAGGCGTACACCGAACGAAGTGGCCCCTTAAAATTGAAGAAGTTCTCATGCTGGTGCTCTGTGAATCACCTATCAGTAAATATATTCGAATATAATATTTATGTAATTCCCAAAGGGGGGTGCTCATCAAACTTTTAGCTCTATCATCTTCAGTTAGAAAATACTGACTGGTAAAGAAACAACTTGTTGAATAACACAGTCTGTCAGAAATTGAATAAATATTATCGTGAAATTTATTCCCGAAGCATATACACTCCAAATAAAAGTCAACTTATGCGATGATATATTCAGCACTCAGTTATAACATTGTGTCATGGGGATCAAGCACCGAATGAATGAGAGTTTTCTAGTTACAAAAAAGGATCATTGGATGAATATTTGAAATCACATTTGTAGAATCATGTAGACAAACATTCAAAGTTCATAATATTACGGCATATACCTGTACCCAATACTATAACATACCAATAAAACGGTAAAAATTTCAGGCGTCCATCTCTAGAACTAGCTCCCGAACAATTAAAAAGCATTTTCAATAAATAAATGGAGGAATAAGAGAAGCACATCACATCCATTCGTGAGTTTGGTATCTGTGCCACATTTTGGTATGCTTATGTTTTAACAATATAGATGGTTTCAAGCTCCAAACTCAGTGTGGATTCAAAATATCCTTTTTCCAGTAGCCGGGCTCTCGCAAAGGACGTTGAAATGAATCGAATTCCCGAGAATCCCAGGAATAATTTCAGTTATACATCTCCATATTGTCTTTTCCCAACACAAAGCATCAATCCTTCGTTCCGTGCACTGAAAACAGCTGTCTGCTAGTGGAAACCTGATATTTTTAAGAGGCGTTGTCTCTCTCTTTCGCTCGTCCGCGAACTGTCATGCTGCGTCGCTGCCGCTCTCATGCCAGAAAAACAAACACATTAAAATGAACAGTGCTGAACATTGACAATGCCTATAAATAGACCATATATACTTCTATATAGTTTTTATCGTGGCCCAGCATCTATACTGTGTAGGACCCCTCCTATACGAGATTCGTCCGAGGGGCGTGGGGTTGATCAGGGCAATATTCATCTCTTATCTCGAAACATGAGTCGGGCGCATTGGAATGTAAAAAATTTATTCAATACTTGATATTTTTGCTGATCATTAATGGAAAATTGGTGGAAATACATATATTTCGAATAGTACAAATTACGAATCACTAAATATTCATCTCAAATCAATAATTGTGTATAATATTATGGGCAATAGGATAAACATAGTTTATAAGGGACTAAACTTGATTAACTTTCCTTTATTTTCCTTAAAAGACAAAAATACATTTTGTATAGGAATGGTCGGTTGAGAAGGCACCCAGAAAATTGCATGGCGGTTAACTAATATTGAAACCTAAATGTTAGACTAGTCACATACAATGAAAAAAAGTAAAATATCCACTAAGTACTATTACTTGAATTAAAAATATTCCTTGTAAAAACAATAATTATCAGTGAGAACATTTTTCAGATTGAATTTAAATTCCCTCAGACTTTTACTAGCTTAGATAAAATTTGGTAAATGGTTAAACATTCTTGGTATCTGGTCCACAATAGTTCGAAGAATTTTGAGTTATTTTATACTTAGGAACCAGTATATGGATTTCATTTTTCCGACGAGTATTCATATCGAGTATATCTTTGTTCGAATTGAAATTGCTAGGATTTTTGAATACATAGACCGATATTTCATAAATGAATATGCTTGCAAGAGTTAAGATACGATGTGTGGTAAATGCTTTTCTACAAGAATCTCTTCTGGGAATAGTGAAAATACATCTCAGAATGGATTTCTGAGTAATGAAAACATTTTAAGCCATAGTGGAGTTGCCCCACAAGCAGATACCATACCGCAACCTAGATTGTACTTGTGCAAAGTAAATAATAGAGAGCTGAGCTGTTTTCAACACAGTCTCCAAGTTCCTGAACAAATACTGAATAGAATTCATTTTTGATGTCAAACTTTCACAATGTGCGTGCCAGTTGAGGTTTTCGTCAACGTGTATGCCTAAAAATTTAACACTGGTACTTTTATCAGGTAGGTTCATATGATTAAAATTTAATTTCAAAGGCTCGATTTTGTGTTGAACATTATGAAAACGGATAATTTGAGTCTTTTGAGCAATGAAAAAAAGATCATGATCACAAAAAAATTAGACGCCGCGAGTAAAGCTTGTTTACATTTAGTTTCCAAAACATGAGTACTCCTATCTGATAGTATTAGGTAAATATCATCAGCAAATGCGATATGATTCGAATACGGAATCTCGATTCATAAACTATTGATGTAAAGGATGAATAGTACAGGTCCTAGTCCTAGTATAGATTCCTGAGGGACTCCCAACTGGACCTGCCCTACTTCCGATGTCACAGATGTGAAGCAATCTTGCGCCTCAAGATTAAGAGAGACACATTGGGAACGATTTTGAATTGAATATAATATGGCACATTAACGTTCAAAATTCAATATAATTCGTATCAATTAAATACACTATAGATGTTATCATTCAATAATCAGATATCTCAATCGGGTCCTGGGCTTTCTAGGCAACAAAAATCAAAAAAATTCTCCAAATCTCTTTTAAGTGTTCAAGAGCCTACTGCTGAGAAGATTTCAATGAATACCGTTGGGGTTTTTTTTTTCAATTATACTCACTCACATCGATGCAAGTGAACTCATTGATGGGCATTCAAATATTTATATACATTTTGAGCTTCTAGTCCAAGTTGACTTCAGTAACTTATAAGTTGAAAAATTGAAGGTTCCTTCTTAATAGAAAGCAGCTCATGTTTTTGAATGGCAAGTTTAATTTGATTCCATTCTCAGTAGTTGAAAGGACAACTACTTTTTACTGCTCCAAAAATGTACATCATTACTACGTCATGTGCTTTTTCGGTGACTGTTGTAAATTTTTTCGCTTTTAATTGAATTATGTTGGATGTATGTGTGAGTTTTTTGATAATTCCCAAACGAAAAGTGAATCTTCGTAATTTTTTGAGGAATTTGTTACCAATCACATTTTCAAATCATTTTGGCTATTTCAAACTGTAATCAGAAAACACTTCAATGTGTGGACTCAACTTTTAAAGTAAATCTTAGCTCGGGAGGTGATAAGCAATGAAAGTCTTCCCAAGACCTACCAAACAACCATATCATAGCCACGGTTGACGTTGCTCAACCTCAGTTACTCGATAAAACTGAACTTAACCCACTGGGCATCCTCACCGCTTGACTGCTTGGCACTCCATTCCTCATAGTACAAATCCTCATTAAAAAAAATTACTGGTGTATAATATGTGATTACCATGACTTGATCGAGTATTTGACGCAAGCGTCAAATGAATACCTGTCGAGAATATATTCATCTATAAAGTATGGAATGAAACATTTTCAATAAACAAAGTGTTATCAATATTTGGTATATATCGAAGGCGAGAATTTGTGCATTTTTTCATTATTTATATAGAAAAAATGAAATCAGTTTCCATGATAAAGGTACAGGAGACAGAACAATAATAACCACGTTTTCACTATTGATTAAAATGATAAATGAATCTGATTCACGTTCCAACTTTCTTATGTATGGTGATAGATCTTCCACTTTAGATGTACTACAAATAATATACTTGGTATAGAAGGCAGTCAATGAAATTTACTTCTTCACAACCAAATAATTGATCAGAAAGAAGACGTTTCTCACTCATATACGAATCTGCTTTGTTGCAGACAATCTATTAAAGGATTTTCTGGGAACTGCCACTTATCTGTGAATTCCTCACTAAATATCTGGCGGAAGCTCGAAACAACAATCAAATAGCTCACATTCGTTACAACAAACTATTTGTAAAAGTTCAGGGTTTTTCATACGAAGAATTGGTCTAGCAGCAATCCCAAAGCAATTCAATTCGATTCATGTTTTTTTTTGGACATACATATATGCATACAAATCTGACATTTGTACATACATACGTACAGATACACACTTAATGAGATAAAAACCGATTAAAATATATAAAGACAAAAAATACATTTATATGAGTTGAAGAATTCGTCAAAGTTGTAGTATCATCTATCGACCAAGAATCCTTTTAGCATTCGAAGAAATTCAATAAAATTTTAAGCCTGTTTTATATCATTTGACAATTTATTGTAAATGCTCCGTCTCATCACAGATGGGGTGTCCGTTCATTTTTTAAATTTACGATACGGCTTCCAAATCCAGGCTAGTACTCTCACTGAGACAGAGAGCGAATCCAAGCGAAAACGTGCCTCATTATAACCCACTGACAGCACTTCAGAACAATATAAAGAAAAATATCGAAGTCCGATTCCAGCTCCTCGACTAATGAGAGTGGCGTCGGGCACCAGAAGCAAGGACATGTAATTTTTTGTTACTCTCTCGTAGTATTTTTTTTACAATTATGTGTTTAAGATAAACTATTTTGTATTGGATAGTTTTTCATATCCACCCTTATTTTCTATTTGCTTAATATATACAACGAAATTGGCGTATATTAACATTAATTCATTGGCAGCCCGCGTTGCTGACTTGAGAGAATATCTCAAAAAAATGACTCAGTATAGGAGTTACTGAAAGCAGACATTGTGGAAATGTTCAGGGTAGTGATGAAAGCCTATTACAATTTAATTAGGCGAGACAGGGCGATACGGTAGGCGGCGAAAATTTATTTTATGTCAAATCTATTTATATTACTATCATAGATGAATTGAGAAATAACCTAATCGAACAGTTATGAATTAAATTAACTACTAAAAATGGTTACTACACCATTGGATTATATATCGACCGCCTAAACAATCCTCTATTTCCAATTTAATGACTGAAAAGATAACTTAATCTGCATGGGCGACTTCAGTGTCAATCTTCTAATTGACACACCGTCATCCAGCCATTTACATAATGTGTTCGAATCGTATGGTCTAATTCAATATGTAAAGGAGCCTACTCGACTTAGTTGAACTACATCCACACTTCTTGCGCTTTGCGAGATGCCTTAACATAGCGTTCACGGCCCTGAAAGTAATTATTGCAAAGTCAATGTTTTCACGAATATAATTTGGAATCTTTTCGATAAATTCGCACCAGCTCGTTCAGTCACAATGAAGAGGCCACCGAGCCCGAGGAAAACTGATAATATCAAACTCATGATGAGATAGAGATAATGCTCTCAAACGTTCTAAAGTAAACTAGAATATCATTTGGTATATTGCAAGGAGTAAGAAATGCCAAGAACAAAGCAATCAAAAATGAAAAAAAGGAAATTTTCGTTATAGATTTGATGAAAATAACTCGACTGCCCTTGCATTATAATATATCTTACACATATAATTAATCGTCCCATTAGAGCAGGGTTCTTTCCGGAAAACTGCCCACATTATAACTTTCTCAAAATTCACATACCCTAAGGATTACAACGATCCGACCTATTAGTATTCTCTGCACAGGCTCCAAAGTGTTTGAGAAGGTTCTCTGTCTTCAGATCAAGGATCATCTCGACAACCATTTATTGCTTTCAACAAACCAGTCCGGTCTCTGATCATTCCATAAAATCCCTCTCCATCCCATAAACGATTATGAATGGCGTTCCTCAGCGATCCTTTCAAGGTCCCTTGTTATTTTGTGTATGCACTTCTTTGATTAACGAGTGCCCCCAGTTCAGAAAATACCTCTGCTAGGCTGACGATACCCAGATATATCATACCTATCCTGCAGATGAGTTCAACGATGGCATTGAGAGGATCATTGCAGATTTGAAAAGACTATATGAGCTGTCCAATGCTTACTGTTTAGAAGTTAAACCTACCAAAACAGAAATAAGACTTTTCGGTAGAAAAAATACCAAGCTGAGATTCAGAGATGAGTATTATGGACGTACAGCTGACTCAAACTGAAGTTGCAAAATATCTAGAGGTGTTTATCGATGTAAAATTTGCTATACTGAAATAGAGATAATTTATGCCAACAAATACTTGTTCACACCAAACATACAGAATTTATGACTTACGTCTGTGAACTTCAGTATTGTTATCACCCTCATCATTTATTTTTTATAATTCACTACAGCTCTGTTGGTTATAGGCAGTTAAAAATGCTATAATATTGGTTGTACAATTATTGATACACTTCTACCACGCTCGTGTTCATATATTAATTTGTTATTTATTACTTTATCTTTTTTTTGGGCTTATCTCCTTCCTGGGTATATTGACAATCAATAACACCTCTTCGTTGGGAAAAGATGAATATGAATACGGTACATTTCAGTATTCTTTTACTTGTATTCATACATCTTTTTTTGTAAATTGCTTACTGAATAAACTCTTAGTGAAATGTCCAGGTAGGATACATTAAAATGTACAATATTGAAAAAATAACGTTGATGCAATGTATCTGCAACGTATCAGATTCATGATTTATTTATTTATTACTAGCGACCGAGGATTTGCATGATTATACATATTGACTCTCCAATGATTTTCGAAACTTCATCCACAGCACTCCCCTCCAACTTTTTTCAAATGAAAATGTTCAGATCATTTCGATTACTGAAATCAAAATCACAGTACTGGGTTCCTCTTGGAGGGCGAACCCCGAATATTTTCAAATTAAATGAACAAATTGAATGTATTCGCAATCAGTTATTCAAAGTTGACAGGGGGGCATATCGAAACGCCTGAACGACACGAAACACCTCACCCTAAACGCCTCCTAGAACCTGATTACATCTCCGAAAATATGTGGGACACATATTGAGGGAGATGTTATCAGGCAATCTTCGTAATCGTCTCAACTATTTCAAAGCGACTCATATCAGAGTGGTGGCCTCAGATCCATCTGGCATCTACCTGATCTCAAAACTGAAATTAATGTTCATCGTAGAATAAATCAATATCCATACCGATTACTTTGATGGCGTAATCATGATTATCGTAAAAAATGTCCAGTGGTTTTTGGTCTTCACGTCCGAGTGACATATTGCTTTTCAAATGATTTAAAATTATCAATATTAACATCTACCATGCAGCTACTGATTGGAGAAGATGCAATGAACTGGAACATCACATCCAAGTATACTTTGTCGCAAGGTACACGAAACTGCAATATCCTAATTGCAGGGTAATGTTCAAATAATGACACGTTATCTCCGACAGATCAAAGCAGCACTCTCCCCTACCTCCATCCTAAATGGCCAAAAAGTGCACATTGCCGCCGATCCGGTAATTATTTCATCAGAACAATGAGGTTCGTTTTGATGAAACGTTGCTCTTTTGAAAAGGTCCTTCATTTTGCGACCCTGTTTCAGGTACGAAGGCAAGAGATCGAGCTTTTTATCCCGCCGATAAGAGATTTTTTATTCATTTGGTTCATTGAGCGTTATAATCGATTTTATGGATAGAAATTCGAAGCGAGAGCCTGTTTGTGCCAGTGATTTAAAATGGAAAAAAAGTTTGGTAGGGGGTCTTGAAAATATATTTATGGAGTTTCATTCATCACTACTGACATTGACAGTCAGATTCAGAATGATGGTATGGAAGAATGAAAATTGAACTAGTAATTTCACTGCCTTATTACAGGAGAAATAATTTGTTTCATTCAAATAATCCTACATACCTGAGTTTTTTATTTGGATTTTAATTAGTATTATATTCCGAGTGCAGCCAGTTTAATTGGCCAAAATGAGTAGAACACAGTAACCAGGCTGGTTTTCTTCAAATTTGAGAGATGTCTGGTTAATTGACTGAGATGAATTTGAAGTAGCTTGTAATGTTCCAATCAACATAAATTTGTATGTAAGGTGCTTCAAATGTTACAGGGGAGTACCTGTCTAGCGATACCACCAGAAATAACATAACTGTCGGTCATTCAAAGACAATCTTTGTACCGTTATCTCCTCATTACAGCTCCACCAACATAGTCGGCAGTTTGAACAGGTCTTTGCAGGAAATCAAACCTTTCCTGGCTATTTGCCAGGCAGGCAGGTTATTGAATCACATCCAATAAGGTCAAATTGTACTGACGCTCCTTGCAGGTATCTCCCAACGTAGACCGAAATGAGCACCATCGAATGGTCCATTATCGCGATACAGATCAGTTTCATTCTTCTTGAGAATCATCAGCATGATATAGGCACTCTAGGCAAGAATCCGTTGGCCAGGATCCACATAATGCACCAACGAAAGAAAAAAAGAGTTCACGAAGACGACTGAGTAGGTAACTTCCGCCGTCCATTAGAGCGAATTTGTTAAAATGCGTATCCAAAAAGTGATACTGTAACATTGAGATAACGTTAAAATCCTTGTTTCCGCATTATTTCCCTCGTGAAGCCATCCATTTTTGCACTGAGTCATTCATTTGAATCTCTTTCATTTTTCTACTCAAAATTTTGCAAAAGTTGTTAAAATCAATTAAGGAAAGTATGAAAATAGTTATATTTGAAAGAATTTCATATTTCTGTGACAGGACAACTTACTAGTACGATAAAATAACAAGTAATCGTTGTGCCGTAGCTTTCTGGGTTTTCAATCCGAAAAAATAAGAATTAATATTGGAATCTATACAAGTGTAGAAGGGCAGATTTTTAATCTACCCCGAAAAGTTGCTGCGTCTATTGGAAAATAGTTGTTTCTTGATAGAACAAGTCTAATTAGTTAGCTTCTCGTTATCTCAAATTTTACCTTTCAAAAAATAATAAGAACTAATAAATTCCAGTTTAAATGCAAATATCTCTTGTTGGCAATCTTTGTAATTGACATTTGTCAAATATTTCAAATCTGACATAATATTTTGCCCTTCTGAATGGGCAGCCATCCGCGATCCATATCGAGCGATTTCATAGATATGCATTCTTCACCAGACGAAACCAGATGAAAGCAGATTCCTTTTATTTTCGTTTCCTGCCATTGCTTTCTTTCGTTTTAATTTTAGTGTCGGTCCATTCTACTGTGTGATCTCCATCGGCAATGAGAATGTGTTCTGATTATTTAGAACCACCTATCTGTGTGTTCCTGATGTACATCTTGTGTTCACTCTTTCGCACTTCCAATGGTCGAGACGTTTCACCGATATATTTTTGACCGCACGAACAAGGAATTTGATAAATACAATCTTTTGTGTTTTCCGTTGTGCTATTTGGTTTGGTATGTGTCAATATTGACAGTAAAGTATTTGTTGTTTTGAATGTTGTTCTAACATTATACTTGTTGCCGATACGTTTTTTTTTTCAGACAAACGAGGAACATAAGGTATAATGTTTGATACAGGTTGTGTATTTTGCGTAGGTTGTATATATTCCAAAATGAATCCTTATTTTTTCAGATTGTGGTGGGTTACAAACCCAGAAAACTACGGAACAAATATTGATCCACCACAAAATAATGACGTCCAAAAAGTTATCGTTGATTTTGACTCAGCATTCTGAAATTCTAGACCAATAATTGTTTTTTGTGTAACTTCTTTTAGATTTGGAACGAGCCAGTGAATTCTTATTGATCAAAATCATCGGAACAATTTCTTGCCTGAGCACTTTGATATTACCACATTCATTCAAGATACCACGTCCTCAAATTCGACTGTGTAATTTCAATATATAACAAATTCAATTTACTACCACGCAACCGTCATCGAAAAATTATGTAAATATCAACACCATCGCTATTTATCACGGCAGTTATCTGGTGTTTTGACAGAGGAACATTTATTATGGGTCTAAAACAAAGGTCATCGTCAGAAGGAACGGCGTTCGTTTTGAAAAATGGCCTCTACACTTCTCAGGTGGTATTTAATGTGTGAATACATTGACACGGGAGTTGATTAATCGGTTTACGGCTGTGTTTCAACACGCTTCATTCTATTTTTATCTCGAGATTTATCTGACCGGTGGCAGTTGCGATAGTCCAAATGAATTGAAAAATTAATTGGAAGGAAACGGCCGGAGAGATTTAATTCCGTGAGTTTACTGGATTCGATTTGCCAAGGTATAGATGCGGGAAAATTGAACTGACACCATTTATTCGCTTTGGTAGCAGAGGAAGAGTTAGTTAAAGAAGGTAATCATTCAAACTATATATTTTACCTAAAAAACGAAAACTTGAAACATCCTGTTTAGAAATACCTATCGAATCCACTGCTACCATTCTAACATGAAAGCTTTGAGCACTTTTTTATCACTGAAACTTTTCGAACGAATTGTTCTCATAGCCTAAGAGTTTTTTTTTTTTTTTTTTTTTTTTTTTTTTTTTTTTTTTTTTTTTTTTTTTTTTTTTTTTTTTTTTGGGGGGGGTGTGGGTTTGGGGGGGGGGGGGGGGGGGGGGGGGGGGGGGGTTTTGGGGGGGGGGGTGTTGGGGGGGGGGGGGGGGGGGGGGGGGGGGGGGGGGGGGGGGGGGGGGGGGGGGGGGGGGGGGGGGGGGGGGGGGGGGGGGGGGGGGGGGGGGAAAGGGGGGAGGGGGGGAAGCGCGGGGGGGGAGGGGAGGGGGGGGGGGGAAGAAGGGGGGGGGGGGGGCCCCCAGGCGGGGGGGGGGGGGCCCGGCGGGCCCCGGGGGGGGGGGGGGGGCGCCCGGGGGGGGGGGGGGGGGGGGGAAAAGGGGAAAGGGAAGAAGGGGGGGGGGGGGGGGGGGGGGGGGGCGGGGGGGGGAGGGAGAGGGGACCCGCGCCCCGCGGGGGGGGGGGGGGGGGGGGGGGGGGGGGGGGGCCGGGGCCCGGGGGGGGGGGGGGGGGGGGGGGGGGGGGGGCGCCGGGCGGGGGGGGGGCCGGGGGGGGGGCGCCGCGGCGGGGGGGGCGGGGGGGGGCCGGGGCGCGGGCCCGGGGGGGGGGGGGGGGGGGATTATATAGGGCATGTTTGAAATGTAGTTGATTCTTGCTTGTGAAATGAATGAAAATAAGGTCCACTTCAAATTCCACATTATTATTTTTTGGTTCATGCCAAATTCATAGTTCCTAATGTTCTCTAATTTAATTTAAAACTTGCCTCCTACCTGAAGTGAAGAGAATTGTAATTCTGAGAACACAAATCCGAGTCAATTTTCCATTATCCATCAGAAGACTGGAAGTACTTACTCTTCAACCAATTGCTTGAATTTCTGTAGGTTATCATCTATTAACGGGTTAATTATAGTTATTTATGTACCAAGAGTATGAAGTAGATGTTCATACTCTCAGGGCGACTATCTTACAAAGCCGAGGACCTCTGGCCTGAGGGTTTGTGAGTCGCCCAAGGGCATATACGTCTATTTAAGCCCGTGGTGCATACCAACTTCTATGACACACTAGTTCGTTATTGGATCTGAATATGATCATTTGTGAAGATATCAATAATTTCATTCGATTTTGACTAGATTATAGCCCGTGCGAGCGATACAGTGAACATCATGCCCGCAGGGACTGTACAGTGAACTTCATGCTCACACAGGTATGAAGTACGCTGTTACGTAGTTACTAAGCATGAAAAACACAATAATGGAACAGTGCCAAAAAAAAAATTTTCTAATATTGTTCGTTCCGTTAACTAGCTGACTAACGTCAACCCTCAGAAGTCGAAACTTGTGCGAGCAATAGATTAACCAGGCCTTAATTTCGACGTGCAATTACCCAGCACGGTGGCCTGGAGGGGATTTGAACCCCGGTCTTCCACTTGAAAGGCGAACGTGCTAACCTCAACACTACCGAGACCGCGTGTAGCATAATAGTATATTATTCAACGAGCGTAAAATAATGGCTGTTATTCACGAGGTGGAGTTCACTGATTCATTTGAGAGATACTTTATCCACGACTGATACAAATTTTTGTATCAGTTTTTTTGTTGGAAAATTTTTTTACATTAGGAACACACATACTATTATTTTATTCTAACAAATATTTCTTTTTATACATTATTGTTCATCCAAAATCTATGTATATATAGCTAAACAAATATCACTCATCTAATCTGACAAGATTATTCATTTATAATTAATCATTACAACACGTGATATTTGAACAATTGTGCAAGTTAGTCGCAGGGATAGCATTAACATCAAAACAATGAAATATAATAGCTAAATCAAGGAAGCATCTGAGGGCAGTGATTATTAAGTTCGAACAAACAGACGCATAATGTATACATTATACAATATTCGTGGATAATAGTAGATTATACTACGAGTTAATAATAGTAGTCATTATTGCGAGTAGTATACTCCTCTTTATTCACGCCCAATTCATTTATCATAAATAAATGAGTTTTCAGTTTCATTCATCTCAATAAAAATACACACGCCACCCATCCACAAAAAGATCAATGGTAGGTGGCAGCACTGCTTTTTAGAAACGCCACGATTCCATTATTTTAATTTATTTTATGGAATTTTCTGTCTATGGTGTTGGCGCTCCTGTTTTTTGAAGTTCGGTAAGTTTTGATTTTTCGAAAATATTTCCCTCTTTCTTCACATTTGTTCTTTCTCATAGATAACCTCGGAGTAGAGCACGTGCTCTTAATGTTAACTGAAGACAATTATGTCCATTATTAATCAAAAACCTCATATGAAGCAGAATAGCAAGTTCGTACAATATATTTGTGATGATGATGAAGATCTATAGAAGACATTGAATTTTGTACTTCAATGATATAATTTTCAGATATTGAGGTAACTGCATGAGTTTCAGAGATGATAACAAAAAACTATCATATTTACCTATGATGTTTCAACTCGATTAGTTTCCTTGCCCCAAATTCAACATGGTATCCATGACAATAGGTACTTCAAATCTATTTTCTTGAAATGTATCCATTGCTATTCCAGTTGCCGTTTTTCAATTTGAAACAAACCGTCACTGTGTTGAATGAAAACACAGATTTCACGAGAAGAAATAACATTGCATTTAGAAACGAAGTAACACGCATTTCCTGTGTTTTGACTGACAACTTGACAGCAGATTTGCCGCAGACGCCGATTCTTGAAATGGTGTTCAGAATAATTCATAAAGATGTCCATTCACGACATGAACTATGAAGTGTTGAATGTTGCTCGAAAAGTATGGTTTTTCTGAACTGATTTGAATAATTGAGACATACAGAGTGATGAGATACTAACGCTGAGATAAAAATGTTTTTGTTTTAAAAACTATTTCCCATTACTTTTGCATGCACTAGAAGTTGATGTTTTCATGAGTTTGGCTTTCTTCTGGTCCAATTTTCGTCGAAATCAGTGAGTTTTTTCTCGAAAAAGTGACAAGAAACCATTTTTCAGATCATTTCAAAAAGGTCAATAACAAAAATATGTCTGGGTCTCTGGAACTATACTGGAAGCCTCCTGCCGATTAGCAAAATTGAACAGAGGTACCCAAAAAACCACAACCCTCCGAATGTCATCAAAGTAAGTAGAAAATTACGTAGAACTTTCTGTGGTTTTTTCTAATACTGAGAAGCCTATCTCAAAGAGTGTGCATTTTTATTCCATGTTCATTGAAAAAAGTCTGAATTCGACAAAAAAACGCTCTCAATATCCTCACATATGCATGTTTTGTAACACTGTACATTGAGGCAAGCGTGTATATCATAATAGATACCCAGTGTGATAATAGACCAAGAGCCCGTGTTACTATTTTTGGTAGTGATAAGTTTACGCCCATCGACCACTGAAACTTGTATTATCGATGTCGACGATGCTACAGAGATTCTCGCCATACATGATTTCCGGAGGGGCGAAGTTAGGGTAGGGGGCTGACCGATCTGTATAAAAAAAGTGAGCAAAATTAGTCGTAAGTTTACGACTGAGAACATTGGGAAAGCAAAGATTTCAGGAAAATAATCCGACGCTCGCTTATTGTCAGTCGCCTACATCGCGGCGTTCACCCGCTACAACCCCCGAAATATGTATAAAAAAAACAACAACAAAGAAAAACCAGTTTACAACTGACAGTGGGGCAGATCTTACCATTAGCATTTTAATGACACAAATTTCGCAGGCCAGCCTTATTCAATGGGGCGGAAGGGCGCTGGGCCCACCTGTTTCGGAAGAATTTTTAAGTATTTTTTTATGATAAGCTTACATTTCAAAATTTAGGGGCAAGTAATCTATTATGCATAAATCGAAAATCTATTACCGTCAGTCGCGTACCACGAGGCAAAAAGAAACTGGGCCCTTGAAAAGGTGCAAAAATATTCAGGTATACTTCAATATTATAAGTTTATGCTCAAAAAATTCACACGACGTTAGTTGTACCACCTTCATCAAGTACCTGTCACCTATAATCATGTGAAGTGTGGCAAAGGCCCGATAAAAAGTGAAAACATGCGTCATTTCAGTGGAAATGCGCTTCAAGCATTGTATATGCTTGCATATGTATATGTATGAAGGGTGTCCTGAAATTACATAGATACATTTCAAGTACAGGAAGAGTTGAGAAAGTTCACACACAAACATGTGTCCAGAAATGGTCCCTTAGGGAGTTATGGCCATTTAAAGGCGTGCCCAAGATGAAGGCCCAATATGTTAAAATTCTACCTAAATGAGCTACAGCCATTTGAATGTGCAACTTTCGGGATGGTTTTAATCTGAAATCTCAGAAACGGTACTTTACAAAAAAATTAAATTACTAGAGTTGATAATCCTTTTTATCACGGATGAAAAGTATCAACATTCCTTTCAAGATTCCATTCAGGGGTGGGTCAAACCCCACCTTTTTTCGCATGTATTTTTTCTGAGGTTTCGATCTCAGATTATTGAATTCTACAGTTTTCTACACAAAAATGTATTCCTGTTCAATTTGGATTGGGTGAATCACTTTCATGTAAAATCGATTCGAAAAAGATCTCGCACGAATAAAACCAAAATAATGCTTGATTAAATCATCAGAAGTAACGATATCGAATGAAAAAAAAAATTGATAACAACTGAATAGCGCTAACAACAAAAAACTGAAGCGTACATTTATACCACAAATTTCCCAGATTATAATTTCATTAGTATCCAAAACCGTTGGAAGTTAAAAAAAACTAAATTCGAACTTTATCACCCTCATTTTATATGAGCAAGTTGGGTCAAATTGTTATATTTTGAAGTGAGGAATCTGCCATTTCTATATGTTATGACACTATATGGTAAAACGCGATTAAATTTCTGTGGAAATTTAATGTGGAGAATCAAGTTCAGTGATACAGATAGTTATTATTTTGTGACGGTAAACTCAGATGTCGGCAACAGGGTCGTACTGGAGTTCCAATTTGGTTTGGAAAAAAAACGAATCATGAACTGAAATACCTATATTCATTCTTGAAATGCATAGTCAAAAAATATAAATAAAAATGACAGCTAGAGAGATACCAATGCTTTTGACTAATAACTATTATAGTCATTCAAAAAATACATCTATACTAATCATGATTAGTGCGCGACGCTGCATTTGATGACTGACAACATTCCACCGATACATGAGATGACTGACACGTGAATTGATCGATCCAGCATAGTCCATTTCAGGTATGTTTCGAAGTGTCAGTCGTCAAATTACTGTATTGAAAAATTTAGGGCCGATGTTTCAATAATTGTCATATTATATCTGCACTTCGCAAATGCAAGAAACTTGTCAGTTTAGCTACCAAGTGAGCTTTATCCATACAATAAACAGCTGAGAAAGGTGTTTTCATATTCACGTACTTACGTTGTACCTAAATGTTTGATTGTCAGTCACAAACATATGATTTTTATGATAAAAATGTAGTCAAGCTTTATAGAGCGCTATTCCAGGAACTTGTTTTTACGAGCGGCAATATTTGCACCCCTTGTTTGATGACTGTTGATTGCATTTTTCAATTGGACAGTTGGAATTGAACATTATTGTGAAGGAATCAGTCGTGAGCTTATCATAAAAAATAACTTAAAAATTCTTCCGAAACAGGTGGGCCCAGCGCCCTTCCGCCCCATTGAATAAGGCTGGCCTGCGAAATTTGTGTCATTAAAATGCTAATGGTAAGATCTGCCCCATTGTCAGTTGTAAACTGGTTTTTCTTTGTTGTTGTCTTTTTTATACATATTTCGAGGGTTGTAGCGGGTGAACGCCACGATGTAGGCGACTGACAATAAGCGAGCGTCGGATTATTTTCCTGAAATCTTTGCTTTCCCAATGTTCTCAGTCGTAAACTTACGACTAATTTTGCTCACTTTTTTTATACAGATCGGTCAGCCCCCTACCCTAACTTCGCCCCGGAAATCATGTATGGCGAGAATCTCTGTAGCATGGTCGACATCGATAATACAAGTTTCAGTGGTCGATGGGCGTAAACTTATCACTACCAAAAATAGTGACACGGGCTCTTGGTCTATAATGTGTTATTTGGATACAAGTAATATCTGATTGGCTGAAAATCTCATAATGACGTTAATGGGATTCGAAATTTTTGGTTATAATTGCACGAGTGCATAAAACTTACCAATAATTTTGCAAGAAAGCGTGATATCTGAAAATTGAAAGTTTATTTTCATATTTTGGCGAAAGTGCCCGTGTCCGAAGGACGAGGGCTCTTTTACAAAATAAGAAAATAACTGAATGCAATTTGTATAAGATATCACGCTTGAATACAAAATTCTCTGGTCATTTTTAAGCACGAATGTGATTCATTGGAATATTTCACAAATATAGAAATTCTCAAGGAAATGTAATTTCTTGTTCATTTATACTTTCCTCTATAGATTGTAGGAGCACTCACCAAAACGCGAAATGTTTTTCCATTTTTGAGGTCTATCTGACATTTATTTGTGTTGTTTACTGACGTCTAGCGATACGGTTTCATATGTGTGGTTATGGTGACTTGATACAATGCAATTACCGCTGTAAGTTTTCGATAATTGCAAACGCAAATGAGTTTTAGTCATTTGCATCAGAAAATTTTCCCATGTGTCAATATTTTCTGATGGAAATTCATCAATTTCCTACAATTTCACACAGACCTCCCACAAGCTCCTTTCCCAATTTATAGTTTACAGCATTCTCTGCTCTCAGACACTTGAACGAAAAGTGTGAAATATAAATCACAAGAACATTACACCGAAATCAATCTCCAATTTGTTAACAAACCGGTCTCGAAACTACCTACTGCATACAGAGAGAATTCAAAAGTTGATCAACATGTGTGTTTGGCCCACAGCTAATGCGAGATTTATAGGAGGAGACGCCCTCCGAACTCTTACACGGATTTTCGAAATGCCCGAGTGTATACCTGGCTCGTTAAAAGTGTGTAATTAGTAAGCGGATCTTGGAATTTATGTGGTTGAGCTGATCGAAACTTTACATTGTGGATCGGTAGTGATTTAAATGCGATGGGATTTGATTATGAACTTTTTCGCCTGCGTCTGTAACTGGAAGTGAGAATGAAATCCTGAAAAAATGATGAAAATAACATCCATCGAATAATCTGGTCTCCGAGTGGTTTTACCAACATAGAGAATAGAAGAGCATTTGTTACTGCTTGTTATCAGTATTGCAAAAAATCATATATTTAACACAATAAAACCTTTCTTGCATATTTGTTCCATGTTATGACTCAGGATACAAAACTTCTTCATGATCAATCTATAAAGGATACATATGAACCGTTCTTGGATGTTGTTATTAACAGAACAAACCGTTTCCGTGGGCACATTGGTTCAGATGCATCAATCAGTTTGACCATCAATTTGAAATTATACATTTATAAAGCTTCGAAACTTGACCTCCTAGAAGTTATGGAAAAAATATTTCCGGTTCTTGATGTATGATCATAGGAATTGAATAACATTGAATCGTTGAACATGTTCTCCCCAGGTCGTTAAAATAGCTCCATATCCACCCTATATGTAATCGACTCCTTGATTTGACAACACTGAGACCAATTATATGTTAGATGCTTGGACTAAATTTCAGTACTTTCAGTACCGAACCCTCCTTGATGTGAACCAGTGTGGGTCAATATTTATTTTTAATTGAAAAAGTAATTGTATAGCAAATCATTTGTTGGGGTTTTGTTTTTGTTAACCTTTTCATAGTGGAAATCATACAGGAAACTGTATTAGTTATATCGTTAATACGAATTTGTAGCAAGTATTGCCCAGTTATATTTGGTTCATAAAAGTAAGCCCATATTAAACCTTAATGCTCGAGATGGAAAAAATTATAGTACAGATATTTTTTCAATTAGGCGTTAAATAAGAGAGATCCTATTTGACATTCACCAACAGGATTCACATGAATCATTTCATTGTACATATTATATTTCTATATTATTTACTTCTCGCTCAACTCTTAGCCTAACTTTTTCAGGAAGACCTTAATAATTTTTCAGAACCCAATGTCTTGAAACTGTTGTATACCATTTAGTCAAGAAATATTCCATTTGTCCGTCTCTTAAAACATCCTTTCGAGATCGCACAGAACCAGCAGAAAAGTACCTGCTGTAAATACAAGCGAAAGCGTTTTGCTCGTTCGACCATCAATTTGAGTCGACTGTCTTATTCGGTTCAAAAAGATTCTGTGAATATTCCAGTACATCCAAATTCCGATTTCTATCGAAATTGCAGTATTTGTAGTCTCCGACGGTTTGACTAAGATAACTTGGCTATACAATGTGCCCGTTATTCTTGATCTTGATCTTCACCACTTAATTCAATTAGATATTGAGTCTTTCCAACGTTTTTCCAACATAAAACACCATTTGTTGATCTAAATTCAAATTTTTGTTCCAGAGTGATAGAAGGTTTCGAATCATTGCATTTCCAAGAGCATTGTATATATCTTAACATATCTTTTTGAAATGGAAAAAATTCAAGGGGGACTTCAGAGCCTCGAAAACTATAAACGAACGACAATTACCAATTTTGAAATATCAAATGGCATGAACAATAGAAATCAGAATGTCCCTAAACAAATCAGAGCACTTCGAAGTGTGTGGTGTCATCTAGGACAATGACAAAGATGATAAGCGTTTTAGCATGTCCGGGTCATTATTTGGCTGTTAGTTCGGCTACCAACTACTAGTTGAATAATATACTATGCTTGTGTAAGTGGTATAATGAAAGCAAATATTCACTAAACGATACCAATCGTGAATTGGTGTGATAAGACTAGAGTCGGACCATAGTAACGCTCGACAGGCTGTCAGATTCAACGTGAACAATATTCTAGATCTGCTTCTGTACCCGTTCGACAACCACTCAGAATGACCTCCAGAAACAAAACTCCCGCACGAAAATGCAAGCTACTTTGAAAATCGAATATTGTGGAAATGTAGATTGGCAAATAAAGACAGCTATATTATCTACAAAGGCAATACTGATATTATGACATATTGTCTGCTCTAGAAAGACGTTTCAGGCTAGCAAAGTATGTAAAGGAGTAATTGTCAGTGTGTAATTTCAGTATGTGTTGCTAACGACTTTTCAGTAGTCCAGCCATATTTCACTCTGTGCAGGGTTCGACTTTCCACCTCTCTACGCTATTATGTACAAAGGCCATACTGATATTATGACATATTGTCTGCTCTAGAAAGACGTTTCAAGGTAGCAAAGTATGTAGAGGAGTAATTGTCAGTGTGTAATTTCAGTATGTGTTGCTAACGACTCTTCAGTAGTCCAGCCATATTTCACTCTGTGCAGGGTTCGACTTTCCACCTCTCTTCGCTATTATGTACAAAGGCCATACTGATATTATGACAAATTGTCTGCTCTAGAAAGACGTTTCAGGCTAGCAAAGTATGTACAGGAGTAATTGTCAGTGTGTAATTTCAGTATGTGTTGCTAACGACTCTTCAGTAGTCTAGCCATATTTCACTCTGTGCAGGGTTCGACTTTCCACCTCTCTTCGCTATTATGTACAAAGGCCATACTGATATTATGACATATTGTCTGCTCTAGAAAGACGTTTCAGGCTAGCAAAGTATGTACAGGAGTAATTTTCAGTGTGTAATTCCAGTATGTGTTGCTAACGACTCTTCAGTAGTCCAGCCATATTTCACTCTGTGCAGGGTTCGACTTTCCACCTCTCTTCGCTATTATGTACAAAGGCCATACTGATATTATGACATATCGTCTGCTCTAGAAAGACGTTTCCGGCTAGCAAAGTATGTACAGGAGTAATTGTCAGTGTGTAATTTCAGCATGTGTTGCTAACGACTCTTCAGTAGTCTAGCCATATTTCACTCTGTGCAGGGTTCGACTTTCCACCTCTCTTCGCTATTATGTACAAAGGCCATCCTGATATTATGACATATTGTCTGCTCTAGAAAGACGTTTCAGGCTAGCAAAGTATGTACAGGAGTTATTGTCAGTGTGTAATTTCAGTATGTGCTGCTAACGACTCGTCAGTATTCCAGCCATATTTTTTCACTCGGTGCAGGGTTTGACTTTCCACCTCTCTTCGGTATCATAGCGCACTCTCCACGCTGCTGACCACCCCGCTGAGCAATTTATGGAAGGACGAACTGTATCAACGCATTTCTGAACATATTAAACTAATAAGTTTAAATAATTCAGCCGGAGCCATAACTTGGTGTAATTTTATGACCCGCAAGCACGATCACTCCTTGTAAATAATAATTACTCGTAGTGGTAGCAAAGTTATTTTATTTAATTCTCGTGACAACGGTCCGTTTATTTCAAGACCGATTCTATTAAAAGTTAACTGCTGTATGTTGCTTAAACAGATTTTAGTATCGTAAAATATAATTAACTTGCCAAGAGTATGAGGAGTAATGAGTATTCGGCGGATATTTTTCTGATTTGCCGCTATGAATTAACGATTTATGTGCGTTCTCCGCGGTTTCCATTATTGGATGGGTTGCCCAGTCTTCAGTGCTGTTATATTAACTTACCGTTTGAGTAATGATCGCCATACATAGTAGCGGAGTGCCAGTCTATTTATCCTCGGGGGGTTGGTTTATCTAATCGCCATCCATCAGAGCAATGCCATATTTATCTTCAATCTTCTTCCTGAATAGCGGTAATTATATGTCTTTGGTTGGCATTAAGGTTGGCAATGAATAAAATGCGCTCGATGCTCAATGGTCGGATGCTTTTCACTTACAGGCCGATATCAGATAGTTGTTTCGATGAAGCAGATTTGTTTCTCTCGACAACAAACCCAAAACACTATTCCAGAAGATCAAATGATTCATATTCAGAACGATGGTGTTGTATGAAACAATAACTTCCAGTATTATGACGTCAGTTTCCATCGGTACAGTTGACTTTATAGAGGGGATCCTGAAAATTAATTTTCATTCATTGATTTTCGAATATAG
This sequence comes from Zygogramma bicolorata, assembly GCA_032362365.1. NCBI lineage: Eukaryota > Metazoa > Arthropoda > Insecta > Coleoptera > Chrysomelidae > Zygogramma > Zygogramma bicolorata. The sequence continues at coordinate 33,963 of JAVJAQ010002358.1, read as the reverse complement.
AAAATGTTTCTATGCTTATTTTCCTACAGTACTGAATTATCCGTGATTAGTATCTCTTTTTCTATCATGTCGAAGAAAAACGTATGAAAATATTCGAACATGGCTTCACATTTTTTGGTGGAAAATTCAGTTTATCCCTATTATTTTCACAACTCTCATCGCTCGTTACTGTGACGTCACTTCACAACAGTCGTTTGTGCGCGTACCACTCCAAACTTGAGTCTAGAAGCTTTTTAGAATTTTTAGAAATAACAAATCCACAAATCCGGAAAATCGTATGGTGTTCCAAACTATTTGAATGCAATTATCGTTCCTTTCGAACATAATAGTCGAAAGAAACTGATGCATATCATGAAGTAGACCAGAAGAAGTGTCATTTGTTGCAGAGATAAAAGTACAAGGTGGTAGTAAAGTGTTACTGCAGTACAAATAACCCATTCTATCATTTTGACAGGTGTTAGTTCATCAATCTACTGTGAATTGTAACTTCAGATGATTTTATTTTGATAGAAGTATCTGTATTTGTTATGTACTCTCTTGACAGAATACTCTGTATGGAAAAACATTTGTCATAGTGTGCGGTTTGAAAAATATGATTGTTGTTATTTTTCTGACAAGTTAAGAAACAAAGTACTTTTGTAGTTTTTCTGAAAATCAATAAAGATAACCCACAAATTGTGTCTCAGTTTAGACATAACAATTGGCGCAGTTGAAGAGTACTGAACCTGAATTCGGCTGAAGATTCAAATGGCTGCCATTGGATCAATTGAACCATTTAATCCAAGCGAACCACAAAAATGGTTAAATTACGTTGAAAGGCTGAAATTCTTTATGCAAGCAAATGATATAACGAATGAAAAGAAGAAAGCTGTTCTGCTTACTTTATGTGGGCCATCTACGTACGAAATCATACATTCTATTGTGGCTCCAGCCTCTATCACGACTCTGTCATTCGATGAAATTATTCTGAAGCTCACCAACCATTTCGCTCCCAAGAAATCAACAATGATCGGCAGATTTCATTTCCATCGCAGAAATCAACTTCTTAATGAAAATATTTCAAGTTTCATAGCTGAACTCAGGCGCTTAGCTACCGACTGTAATTTCAAAGATGATTCCCTGAACGAAATGTTAAGGGATCGACTAGTATGTGGAGTACAAAATGTGAACCTTCAACACCAGTTATTGGCTGAAACCAACCTCACATTCAATAAAGCGCAAGAAATCTCATTAGCATATGAAGCGGCAGTGAAAAATGTAAATATTCTCAAAGAATGCTCAACCATGTCCGAATCGAATTGTTCCAATTATCAGATTGATAGTTCGAAAACTGATCGTCAAAATGCATTTCCAAAATATTATCAAAAACGATTGAAATGCTTCAGATGTGATAATGAGCACTTACCAGAAGACTGTGGATTCAAAAACTGTATCTGCAAATTCTGTAAGAAAATGGGACATATAGAACGGGCTTGTTTGAAGAAAAAACACCAAGGTACAAACAAAAATAGATCCCATAAAAATATTCCGCAGAAGTTAGTCGACGTTAGCTGTCAGGAAGCGGTGGAAGTTGCGGAAACCGGAAGTTGTCACGATGACATTTATGAACCTTACATATACACGGTGAACCAAGAGAGGGAGTCCCCGATTTGCAAGTTAGACAAGGAATTCACACTGTTAATTCATATAAATCAGAGGCCGCTAACGATGACTGTGGACAGTGGAGCAGCCTATTCCATGATTGGTGGAGATGCTTTCAACGAAATATTCCCTAACATAAAACCAGAGCTACAAGAAACAAATTTCATTTTGCGAGATTATCAACGCAACCGAATTGAAATTTTGGGTCTATGCCATGTACAAGTGGAATTCAAAAATATAAAAGCAAATCTTCCTTTGGTTGTGGGTGCCAAGAATACCGCAAATCTTGTTGGGCGAAACTGGTTTGAAGCACTGAACATATCAGTCACAGGTATAAACGTTGTGAATATTTCTTCAGAAGAGAAAACACGACAAATTCTGGATATGTTTCAAGAAGTTTTCGAGCAAAACCTAGGAAAATTCAAAGGACCTCCTATTTCTCTGAATCTGAATCCGAACGTCAGACCTATATTATGTAAAGTTCGTAATCTTCCCTTCGCATTGAAACCCTTGGTAGAGCAAGAAGTGGAGAGACTCGTAGAACAGGGTATCCTTGAACCAGTAGAGCACAGCTTATGGGCGACTCCAATAGTTCCAGTAATCAAATCAGATAAAACTATCCGTCTGTGTACCGAATAACGTTAAACAAAGCTTTGGCTAAAGATGTATATCCAGTTCCATCAGTTCAGCATGTATTGGGAACGCTTGCCGGAGGAAAAATTTTTGCTAGACTCGACTTGAAACAAGCTTACCAACAACTGAAAGTCGATGAGCCGAGCGCTGAAGCCCAAACACTGATAACACATAAAGGTTTATTCAAAGTGAAAAGATTGCAATTCGGTGTTTCTACAGCTCCTCAAATTTTCCAACGTTTTATTGACTCCAGGCTAGCAGGTATTCCAGGGGTATTGCCATATTTCGATGATGTTCTAATAGCAGCAGAAACTCCGGAAGAATTAGATAATCGACTGAAGTCTGTGCTCAACAGATTCAAGGATGATGGACTACGTCTTAGGAGAGACAAATGTCAATTCTTCGTAGAAAAAGTTGAATTTTTAGGTTTCATTGTGACTAAAGATGGAATAAAACCTACTGATGCGAAGGTTAAAGCAATTAGAGAAGCACCTTCTCCAAAATCAAAGCAAGAACTTCAAGCTTTCCTCGGAATGCTCAATTTTTTTCACATTTTCCTGAAAAATAAAGCAACTGTTGCTGAACCTTTACATCGATTATTGCATAAAAACACGCATTGGAAATGGGAGACAGCTGAGCAACAAGCATTCGATGAGTTGAAGAAGATGCTAGTTTCCAATAGATGTTTGACCCACTATGATGGGAAAAAGCCCCTAGTCCTGACCTGTGATGCTAGTCCATATGGTGTCGGGAATGTCTTGAGTCATATCAATTCTGAGGGAAAAGAAGAACCAATTGCTTTTCACAGCAGAACACTTTCGAGTGCTGAAAGACGATTTTCCCAGTTAGACAGGGAAGCTCTGGCAATTATAGTTGGTATCAAGAAGTTTCACAACTATATCTATGGAAGATTTGTAGAAATCAGAACAGATCATAAACCACTTTTGGGAATTTTTGGGGAGGAGAAGTCTATTCCAGAAATTCTATCCCCACGTATGCTTAGATGGGTTATTATTTTATCAGCCTACAATTATAAACTAGAATACGTGCCAGGAAAACAAATACCTCATGCTGATGCATTGAGCCGTCTTCCTTTAACAGAGGACGAACAACAGAACCCCGTATTATATGAGGTGATGATGCTAGAATCAGTACCGGAGAAAATATTCACTGCAGAAAATATAGGGAAAGAAACGAGAGAAGATATTCTACTTTCCAAAGTCTTGGAGTTCACACAAAAGGGTTGGACAGAAGACAAGAACAGAATTCCAGACGAACTGAAATTGTTTTGGCTGAAGAGAAAAGAACTGTCTATCTACAAGAGCTGCCTGTTATGGGGAAATCGAGTTATTATACCACCTAACGGGAGAAAACAAGCTCTTCAAGTTCTGCATGACACTCACCCAGGTATTGTGCGGATGAAGGCGTTAGCAAGATCTTATCTATGGTGGCCGGGACTTGATGCAGATATTGAACAATTAGTTAAATCTTGTTCGGTATGCCAGGAAAATAGAAACATGCCTCCCAAAGTACCAGTTCATCCCTGGGAAAATACATGTGAACCATGGGTACGAATTCATGTCGACTTTGCTGGGCCAGTAGAAGGCAATTATGTTTTAATCGTCGTGGATTCTTTTTCTAAATGGCTAGAGGTTCGAGTGGTAAAATCAACTTCTGCTTTTAATGCAATTACTGTTCTGAGAGAAATTTTTGCAACTCATGGCATCCCTCAAGTAATCGTCTCAGACAATGGAACTGCATTCACCTCTAACGAGTTCCAGAGTTTTCTCGATAGGAATTTGATACGTCATGCCCGAATAGCACCATATCATCCAGCGTCGAAAGGCCAAGCGGAACGAATGGTACAAGCTACCAAAAATACACTGAAGATGATGAAAGATGGAAACATCAAGACCAAGTTAGCTAGGTACTTACTTCACCAACATATTACTCCCAGCTCGACAACTGGTTATAGTCCAGCAGAACTTCTGATGAATAGAAAATTAGTCACCAGACTCGATGCATACCATCCAAAATTCATCAGAGGCGAAAAAGACTTTTTCGGTAGTACTGAAACCAGACATTTCAAAACAGGAGATGCTGTGTTCTCAAGAAATTATGGAGTTGGTCCGAAATGGAGTCCAGCTATTATTGAGTTGAGAGAAAAAGTACTTCTGTAGTTTTTCTGAAAATCAATAAAGATAACCCACAAATTGTGTCTCAGTTTAGACATAACAGTATTCTATGAAGGATGCTTTCTTTTTGAGCAATTTGGGTTGGTTGTAAATATTTGGTTGCTTTTTCAAGATGTTTTTATCATGTGTCAGCTTGAGTGATGTAATGAAAGTTGAATTTAGTTTTATATTTTTTCCATATAAAAAAGTTGTTCCCCGAAAGAAATTCTCTCGTTTCAAAATCGTCGTCCATATCAAATATTATATACTTCTAACACTAGCGTGACACCGATTCACAACAGAACTTTGAATAGGAACTTATTGCTGTTGTGCTTAGAAAACATTTGGTAGCGGAGAATGAATAAGATAGTACTGCAAGAGCTGCATGTTGTAAAATAACTTAATGCGTGCATGGCGCGCCTGCTTGGTATAATTCAAAAAGGCAGAAACTGAACTTGTCGTTACCCCAATATACTACGCACTTTTTTCAAATGGAATAAAAACCGGTCTATTTTCAGACACTTAGGCTAAAAGGTCATGATGTTTTAAGTGATTTGAGAAACCTAGTGACATTCTCCATAGTACTGCTCAAAACTAACGGTATAATGCTATCCCACATAGCACCGGATGTCCAATGTAGATCCAAACGTACATGGATTCGAAATGGTTATCCACTAGATGTATACTTCTGGACGTCAACTTGAATATCAAAAATTGTTCATCCAATGGACGTCCAGAGGTGGAAATTGTTTGGAAATGTCAAACTGTACATCCATTGGACGTACACTTTCAGACGTTAACTTGAATATCCAAAAATGTTTATCCAATGACGGCCAGAGGTGGACATTATTTGGAAATGTCAAACTGTACATCCATTGGACGTACACTTTCGAACGTTAACTTGAATATCCAATAATGTGTATTCAATGGACGTCTAGAGATGAACTTTATTTGGAAATGTGAAACTGTACATCCATTGGACGTACACTTTCAGACGTTAACTTGAATATCCAAAATGTTCATCCAATGACGTCCAGAGGTGTACATTGCTTGGAAATGTCAAACAGTACATCCATTGGACGTACACTTTCGGACGTTATCTTCTCTGGACGTCCAGTGAATGAACGTATAGTCCATAACGTACATCCAGTGGACATCCATTGGACGTTCTCGTGCTATTTGGGATAAGGTATTCTTTCATATATCATCATTTCTCTGCATATTACGCTTCGAGAGTGATTTGGCTCTCTGAAATTGTGTTAATAACATTGCATGATTTTGATATTTTTCAATTCAACTACGAGATATACGAAGTCGTCAATTAGTCAATGACACCATTGCACTTTTGAAAAAAATCGTTTCTCTGATTGCATACGTTGGTGGTTTTATTCATTCAAACGACAGGAACGGAGAACTCTGAAAGGATATTCACACCTATACATTTCCGCCCCACGCCACTATCCCAATACGAGGTCAGGAGGCAATTTATCAAGCAACTCCAATAGTGCTTTAAATTACCGAGTTAATTGAATATCACGGATGCCATAACTTATCCGAGAACTGTTAACTAACTGCAGCAACCTGCTTATTCATTTTCAAAATGCCTTCTAATCGTACAACGCCATAATAAAAGTGCCCAGATGAATCCGATTATTATGATTAACAGCTCTGTGTGGCAGGGTGTTGAAATATAACACATGTTGGAGGGCAGCTTCAGTTCGGGTGGAGTGTGATTTTACTTCATTGGAATCTCAGTATTTTTTAAGTGTTCGATCCTAGGCCAAATTATTTGGGGTTGAATATTATCATTTTCATGTTACTCGCGTGTAATAAAGACAGTTCAGAAAATCGTTCCAGTTCCGCTTAACAATCAAGTTGGAAGCATATAGAAGTTGTAATTTTTAATTTTTATGGTCCCTTCTTGTAAATCACAAAAAAATGACTTTCAAACAATGTTAATGAAATGGAATAAACTCATTGTCAGGATTATACATACGGAGTAAGCACCGTAGCGAAAAAACATTAGTCAAAGTTAGAAAGCTATTGCTATTGCTTGTTCCAACGAGCAGTTTGAACATATCCGATAGAGAATATCAGAAAAAGCCTGTCTGAACGCCTGGCAATATTTCCAGTACCAAGATACCATCAAATGAGAGAGGAACAATCCTATTCTGTCATAACGTTAGCTACACAAAACTGCTACAAAAGAGAATAGTTTTTTTTTTCAAATTCCCAAGAAAATGTGAACTATTATGCGGAATCGAAGAGTGATTCTTTTTTGTTCCATACAAATGATTAAAAACAATCGACATCGTTGAAAGATGATTAGATATTCATTTCCCAAAGAAGTATTCATCAATTACAATTCTTATAAAATATTACGATTATTTTTCATTTTTATTTTTTATTATTTTTTCAAAAGAAAATGTGGGAAGACGAAGTTGAAAAAACTTGTTAATATTCACGAAAACCTAGAAAGTTTTGTAGGCATTGAAAAATTATAACCTAATTGTTTCTCTATTGAAAGGAATCTTCGAAAACACCTCAATAGTAAAATATTTGTAATTTTTTCACCTGTATCTTGAAGGGCCCAGCAAATTCCTTATGGAAAATAGCTTCCAGGAAATTCTGTATGGAAAATAATAAGTTGCAGTCCTCAAAACATGATATGAGAGAAACCATGTCACCAAAATAATTAAAGTAGAGCTTTCGATAAACAGCTTTTCATGCTCTGTTGCATAAGCAAGCAGTTCAGGAAGTACAGTCGATGTCGATTGACGATGGTGCCCACAATCAGGTGAACATGTGCTCATTTATGTGTGTGATTATTATTACGGATGAAGTTTACCTTTTCAGAACAACATACAAATAAAAACCAACATGTGTACACCAAAACTAGTTACATTTTGAAAACATCTGTCAACGTTTCAATGTATATATATATATATATATATATATATATATATATATATATATATATATATATATATCCGATTATAATAAAATTCGCACACCATGTGCAGTTCGATCCAACTTGAGAGATAGGATAGTTTAAATCTCAAATTATAGTCGCAATTTTAATTTATTGCTAATTATTTGTCTGTTATTTTATTATTTGACAGTCACAATTATCTGTTAACTCCAAATGATTCTAACAGATGTCGATACCTTTCGACTGGGTTGAGTAAGTAATCAATAGATGGCGCTGCTGAGCCCATCAGTTGGCAGAACAAATTGAATCAAGATGTCGATACCTTTCGACTGGGTTGAGTAAGTAATCAATAGATGGCGCTGCTGAGCCCATCAGTTGGCAGAACAAATTGAATCTAGAAATCCAGCTCAAAGAATCAGGACAGCAGAAGGTCATGCACAACCACAAATGGTTTAGATTTGGAAAATCCATGTTTTTCTCATGGGCAACTATATGTTGCGTGTTCACGTGTTGGGAAACCGTCGAATCTATTTGTGTTAGCTAAAGACAGGTTAACCAAAAACATTGTGCACCGATTGGTGTTAAATTAAATTGAAATTGATAGTATTTATAATTCAAAAAAATAGATATTGATGTTTAAAAGTTTAAGACTGTCTGCCTTGCCTACCTCATTCATGAGTTTAAGCGTCACATGTTATTTACTGTATTATACTGTGATATACTTATATTTGTTATAAAATTAAATGGAAATAATAAATCTGATAAATTTTTATTTTGTACCTATTGATTTCTGCTTAATATCAAGTGTAAGAACATTTTAATTAATTGTGTTCAACGTACTGCCCCTTCAAATCTCAATCCATTGAATTTGTATACCAACATCAACATTTTCGTCTTTGTTCGTAAATAATTTCATTGTACTAAAGGGTTATAGTAGTAGAAAGTCAAATAAGGAGATCACCATATTTTTTTACAAATACCACCTGTGTGAAAAAGCATAGTGGACTCCGTGACTGATGTTCTCTTATTGTTCCTCTTAGATTGTTTACTATAATGTAATATAACAAAAACTTTAGCCACAGCAACGCGTGGCCGGGTCAGCTAGTATATATATATTTATATATTGAAAGTTTGTGTTTTTTCATTTCTTGACTCGAAAAATTTCAGAACTAATAACCAAGTACATAACATTAAAACAAGATAATGAAGTAACTTTCACACATCGGTATCATAAATAAATGTACTTTCCAATTGTCTACTCAATCCTGTTCAGAAGTGAAGATTGAGTCTGAATTCTTTCATTTGATAAATATGATATGATGTGTTCTATTCTGTGGATAAAATCATGAATGTCAGTCTTCACCATGTTATAATATAGGTACCTAAGTTTCATTCTAATTATTCAATAACTTTGAGCAAGTAAGTATCATCGTTATCGACGGTAGCTGCCTGCTCTGTGCTGCGCTTTTGCAAAAAAGAAAAAAATTCCACCTTCGAGGAGCTGGATTTCTAAGAATACATGTCAAAAAATTTCAGGCACGAGAACCCTTTTGATCAACGTATTGGGCATTGCACAAGGATTCTGCGGGATCCTTTGTTTACTGAGGGTATTTCACTGAAATAAATATGTAACCTATTCAGTACTTTAATCCCTATGCATAGAGGTCCTCCCCAATCTACCTCATATGTATGTATATATGGTGCTACCAAACCCCATTTTTGTCTTGGGTGTTATAACCGTTGATTTCTGAAAATTATGTGAAATCACGTTTTCTTCCGAATACGGATATGACAACTTCACTACATAGTATAAAGTCGCTTCCCGCTGTCTGTCTCTATGTATGCTTTGATCTTCAAAACTACCCAACGGATTCTGATAAGTTTTTTAAAATAGATGAAGTGATTCGGGAGGAAGGTTTATATGCATAGTACATGCGTAATATACTAGAGAATCACTACATACTACAAAACAAAGTCGCTTCTCGCTGTCTGGCTCTCCCTATGTATGCTTAAGCCTGGTTTCACCAACGACTCTAATCTGGAATCTCTTGATAACTGGAATTTCTGAATGCATTAATGCGTACAAATATTACAGTTAGCAAGATAATCCAGATTAAAGTCGTTGGAGAAACTGGGCCTTAGATCTTTAAAACTACGCAACGGAATTTGTTTTTTTATAGATAAAGTAATTCAATAGGAAGGTTCATATCATGTATAATACATGCATAATATAGTAGAGAAACACTGAAAATTTTAGAGGCTTTTAATCTGATGTCGCTGAGGTTGTGACGGAAGGAATACCGAGTGTGATGATTGTTTTGAGATAATCTACAGTCATCTTCATTTATTTTGCTGAAAAGTAGATTGAACTTTTTTATTTGAAGTGATTTACATACAAAAAATTAGATGAAGTCGGGACGCTTTCAACATCTTTTTGATATATCTAGTTTCTCTCAAACGGCATTATTATTATATCACCCCTGTTTTACTGTATGCATACAGAACGGTATACCGTTCATTAACAGTTTGACAAAATGAACTTGAAATATTCTTAAGTTTGATATAGAAAATGATATTCTTTTTGTACATAATTGCAAATTCATTTCGAACTTATTAGTAAATCAAGAAACAAACTACAAGAGAGTAAATCATTACTGTGCATATTGAACAAATATTAATTTAAATGAAAGCAAGATAATAATTCATTATAGTTTTGCAGTTAGATCATATAAATTATTACACACCAGGTGGTTAGCGCCGTTCAGTAGGATATACCATGTAACCAACCGAAATGGACAATTAACAGGTTATTGAAATTAATTAAAAAAATTGAATAATTAGTACGAAACTAATGAATATTCGATCACTAAATGAACGACTAGAACCACGAACGAAAATCTAGTCAGGCCATTCCAAATTTCACAAAATGTTGGTATTTTGCAAAAGTAGTTTGTATTACAAGAGAGGATATGGCCAATATCCAATCGGGTTGTATAGTTTTTTCTTCTACCAAGTGAGTATTTCAGAACTTTCTTTCAAGTATCATATTGATAATCAATTCCAGATACAGAGCAATCTTTTGATATTCCTGAAGAACTCAAAAGGAAAGAAACCTCAATGAATTCGATATTGAACGATACAAATTGAATTTGTGAAAAAAAAAACTAAAAAAATACAAAAAAGTCGGTAGTGGTGTGACTCAAACCCACCACTATCTCAGAAGGCTAACGCTCCAACCACTAGCCACTTGTACTGTATAATTTCAGTCAATTATTGATGTGAAGAGTAGATGTGAGTCCTTCATTTCCACAAAAAACATCAATAGTGATAATTCAAACTTGACATTATAAACTAGAAAATATTTCAGATATCAGTACATTTATGTATATGAAAACAACTTGGATTTCGTGTTTGTAGGTAGACAGTTCAGAATTGTGACGTTTCTACAAGGTTGTCCCTGCTAACCACGTATTTTTTTCTATGCGATTGGTGGAATTCATATTCTACCTTGATAACCGTTATTACATAATCAAGTAACACTTCAGTGGGTAATATTCACAAAAACTAGTAGCATGTTTAGTGAAAATCACCCAATAGTGTTATTCAGAAAACCTGTTCATTACAAATCAGTTCGCTCTAGTGTTGACCAGATCAATTGGTATTTTCGTGTTACCTGGACAGCCATAGATTGTTCAAAATAGAATCTCCAGATATACTTATACTCCAGTCTATGACGGTGAAAGAGTGTAAAATGTGTATTTATCCCATACAGCACCGATTCGTATGAAAATTTGGATATAGGTTCTACTTACCCTCTTTTTCAAAATCTACCCTGTGCCAAGAGTTGCTTTTTTGGAGGGGGGGTGAAAACCACCCCTATTCGAAAAAAAATTAAAAAATTTTAGATAGGAGCATGTAATAAACTGAAATCATATTTTTATCAGTAAAATATTTCAATTGATAATTTTTAATATAATTTATGGTTCAGTAATCAGTGTCAGCCCTGAACCCCCCCCTTATGACAGAATATCATCAGAAAATAATAATTAACACAATAATTATTCAACTCATTCAGTATCTATTTGCATTCAATTCGAGATTTAGCTTCTATCTACCATCTACTTCAAAGTTGAGGTTGTGCCTGGGGTTGATTTTCATTCATCAGAGGTGAAAACTACCCCTATTCAAAAAAATTACGAAATACCAGTTTTGAGCGTGCAGTCATCTGTAAATACGTTAAATAGACCTTGATAGACAATTTCTGATCTATTAAACAGTTTCGATTCTTCAATATACTAATGTTCATACTCTAATTTCTACAAAAATTGTTTTTGTTTTTTTCCCATAACTCGCTTATTCTTCAAGCAATCAAATCCACCAAAAATGTATTTTGTAGCTTTTTGATATTTTGTTTCAGATTATATTTTTGAAAAGGTTCATGCTGAAAGGGCTCAAAAAAGGTATTTGTGCGAATCCTCACAATAATTAACTGGCCATATCTTACTCTAGTTCCATCCTGCAGAAAAAAATGAAACACCAAAATTTTCAGAGAAGAATAACCTTCAATTTTTTACTCTGGAAAATTTTGCATGTGATCCATACTTTTCGATTTATTTCGACGAAATGGTGATTTTTTGCTGAATTACGTATATGATTTTTTCTCTTCAATGTCAATTTCTTCCAAAACTACGTACTTCCAATTGATTAAAACTCAGATCTCATTGACAACGATTTTTTTCAAAGGAGAGGGGGAGAGGGGAAGAGAGGATGAGTTATTCACAATTTTGTTTCAACGAAAAAATAGGATTCAACATTATTTCCTTCATACCCCGGTCAGTTTTGATGCTAGAAACTTTTATAAATAACAGAAATGAAGGATTTTCGAAGGACTTAAAAAAAGGTTCAAAGAGTTCTTCCCGAGAAATGCATTGGTTTTTGGTTATTGTACGTAGAAACATTCCATTTTAGCGTTTGAAAATATCAATCAACTTTCATCAAGCAATTATTCAGTTTGTAGTGGGTTTGCTTACATCACAAATAAACGATCGCCCTTTTTTTTTCAAAAGCTATAATTTAGCTCACCGCAGGTTTTTCGATTGGATGCATATTTTTCCAGTTATTCGCGAAAAAGGATCTGAAAACTTTTTTTTTTGCCTGAAAACCGACAATTTCACTCGCGAATATATCGAAAAGAATTGCTTCTCAGAAAAAACTTTGAACAAAAAGTGCTTAGAATTAGTCAATCTATTGATTTCCGCACTTAATTCTAATAAAAAAAATTTCACCCACAAGAAGGGGTGGCATCCACCCCCATGGAGAAAGCAACCCTCGGCACAGGGTAGATTTTGAAAAAGAGGGTATGTATATCCTGAATCCAAATTTTCATGCGAATTGATGTTGTATGGGATAAATACACAAGAAAATGGTGCTAGACTGGACTATTACTGATCCGAATTGCTGTTTCAAAACTGATAGCTCTTCCTTGAGTGGGTGATGCAATTGCAGAGGAAATGCTCTAGAAGATTCCTAGATTTTCATTCTGAATTTTGATGTGTTTTTCACTTGAAACGGAGCAGATAATGAATATCAATCACATACCCAAAAAAATTCGAAGCAAACAATATCGTAATTCTCTCCGATTGGTGAATAAATTTGGTTTCTCAAGAAAATACTAGCATGTAGGAGTTCTGCTCTCAACTATCCGTTAATTCATCAAAAGGAGCCTCTGTTGTTTCTATTAACAAACGAAATTTTTCATGATAATATTGACATGCATAATAAACGAAAAATTGCAGTGTGTCGACTACGTGCGTAACAAGAAACACAAACAGTAGGTAAATATTCGTAGAAAGCTTTCCCTGTTACACTTCCAGCGTTGAATATGAAATATACATAATAAATAAAAGGTAAAGTTACAAGAAGAACTGAAATTAGAGATAAATGAATTGGTCAACATGAGTTTTAGTAACATCTGGTCGGAAGTCAAGATATATCTCAAAGACTGGTTGTTTTCAAGGTATACGTACTGTGGTGTACGTTTCTCTAGTTATGACATGTGGATGAAGGAGTATACCACTTGCATGATGGATGGTAATTTATGAAACTTATCAACGAAGTTCATTTGGCAGTATTCGAAAATATGATTTTGAAGGAGAACATGAGAAGATTGAGGTAATACATTACAGATAAAATTTGCTTCAATGTGGTTGGTTGACAATGTTCCTTGCTTAGTGGTATCGGTTCAGCAGTGGCGTAACTAAGGTAGGCTAAGCCCTTTTGCAAACATAGGCTATCCGCCCCTCCCAACCTCTTCGGCCTTTTACCCCCACAAATAAAAAACCAAAAAAAAAAACAAAAATAATTCAAATCCAAATAATGGGCCCTTACTTGCTCTAAACCACTGAGTCTCCTACTAATCGTTGAGTTTCATGAATAATTCTTGATCAGCTTCAGCAAGAGAGACAACGTTCATTACTTGCAACTCTTACTGGCAATGTTGAAAACATTAGAAAAGTTATACATAAATCAGGTAAACTACTAGCTACTAATTTATATTCTATGAAAAAATATTCAGCTGATTCCTTTACTTTTACAATTTTTCTATTTCTCATTTCTTCCTTCATAGTGTTACTAAAGCGCTTAAATTCAGTGATTAAAACCCTAGTCATATCATCATCATACTTGTCATAAAACTTAGAGGCAGACTCATATAATTGTTCATCAGACATTTCAACCAGATTATCTGATCTCAAAAAACTAAAGATATATGAACATACTTTAAAATATTTCATGTTATTAATTGTACAATCAAAATAGCTTCATCAACAGTCTGTGACTGACAGATAAACAAAGAAAAGACAGCCGCAGCTGTTAAGTTACACACAGTCCTGATTTTTTACAATTACAGGTATTCATTTGTTTTGTTATTGAATGCCTTTTATTGCGCCCCCTCCTGCACTGCGCCCCTTTGCGCCGCCAAGGTTGCCAAGGCGTTATTTACGCCACTGCGGTTCAGAAAAAAAAGAACGAAAAAAAAACTTGGTTTCGACATTTGTTCATATTGATCCGTATTTCTTCATTTAATATTTTGGTTTTTCATATTCAGTATCTGAATTTTTGTCACATTATAATTTTTTTGATCAATCAATATTTTAATTTTTATTCTTTGACAGAAAAATTCCATTTCGACATTTTTGTTTGGATTTGATTGCCTCATTCGATTTGAATTTCTCATTAGTTTTTTTCTTTGCAACGGGTATCAATGGAATTGATGATATAGACAATGAATGTCCGAACCTATAGCACTCAGAGATTATATTATCAATGATATATTACATATACTTTCAATATTAGTACAAATTATATGAGCAATGCATTCTCTCAATATTTCCGGAAATGCATCGAAATTATATTCTTTTTCATGTAAATTGAAACACAACTTCTCACCTAGAACAAGTTCACTCTGAACTGTAATAACACAATGAATTTACACTGTAATATGTTGAGCTTTGATTGGTGCTGCTCATTAATGCAAATTCCTCTTGGTAAACTCAACTGGAAATCATAGCATATCGTATATTGATTGACTTTATTAAGAATCTTTTATGAGTTTTTATATTGCGTTCATTTATGTGATCTGGTTTGATGATGTTAACATGTGCAAGAACAATAATTATATTTCATTTGAGTTTGTTCATAGTATAACGGTTGGTAGACCTAGAAAGATCATACTGAGTATCTGACTTTCTTAGTTTGTTTGTAGTGGAGTGGTTCAAAATGTGAAACATTGTAACTATTGAATAATGCGAATGGCTTCGGAATAAAGCTGAAAACGATTTATGGGGAGAGGCAATGCTAGCAAAATCCGTCAGCGACAGGGGTGCCAACCTTATTGTATTTTCCAATGGAACTAATTCGCTAGAGAAGTACTATGATGAAATCAGTTATGGAATAGCAAGATGTAATTAGTCAACCAATTTTTCAATAGTATCAACGCTTTCACAAGTTTCGACTCCTGAGGGTTGAAGTTCGTCAGCTGGTTAACGGAACGAACAATTTTACAACAGAACAATTTCAAAACAAAACAACATTAGTCAACATTTCTATCATTTAAGATAATTTTCACGTCCAGATCAGTTTTGTTTGGTTGTTTTCACGAGCGGTTGGAACAGAAATACACTACTCAGTGTTTACAATTGAATTACAATTAAACTGAGCCACAGAAAGTTCCATCTTGAGAATCTGAAAAATCTCAAACAAACGTTTTTAAGAAATGACTACCCAGTTACTCTTATTAATCGCATTTTGAGCCAAAAATCCTCAGAAAGAATGTTTTCAAGTGATGAGACACCATCAACTTTGTGTCGTTATTATAAAATTCAGAATATTCCAGTCTTATCCGATAGACTGAAGAAGTGCATGAGCACAGACAATTCTAAAATTTTTGTGTACAACACTAAAACTCAACGCAATTATGTGTATTCCAAATTGAAAGATAAAACACCATTGATGGATAATATTAACGTGGTTTATCGTATACCCTGTTCAAAATGTGATAAGGTTTATATAGGCCAAACAAAACAATATCTCAAAAATAGACTCCAACAACATAAAAATGATTGCTCAGAGACAAATAGAAATAAATCCAATAAAACTGCGTTGAGTACTCATTATTTTGAATTGAACCACAAGTTTGATTTCAATACAACAAAGATTATAGATAAAGAAAATGTTCTCTCAAAAAGATCGGTTGATCGATTGAAAACGTATTATAACAACTTAAATAATATTTATAGAAACATCTTGACTACGCATATCCAAATCAGCTATGGGAGAGAAGAAAAAATAATAATTCACTGACATTCGAAAAATGTAAGTTTCTTGTCAATTTTGTTCGTATTTGATTGTCGATGTACCGTTCAATAGGTCTTCCAGTTATTATATTCACCGTTTTACATCATATTCTTATGTACATATTTTCGTAATTTTAGCGTAAAATTATCGTTTTTATAACTGACTACTACTTTTTAAAACAGTTGGGTAAGTACACTCACACGGAAGTTTGTCTGATAATACTTTATGCATGTATATATGTACAACCTTTTCCATCTTTGTAGCCCTGAGGAAGGCGAAAATCAATCGCCGAAACGTTGGCAAATAAAATTGTAAACACTGAGTAGTGTATTTCTGTTCCAACCGCTCGTGAAAACAACCAAACATTTCTATTATTACGATGATTATATATCAACTGTCTCACTGAATTCCGTACACAGTAACCAACCTGCACTTACTGCGCACTGGTCATTTTTACACTTTTTTTCTGATCAAGAAAAAATTAATGAGAGTGAGCTTTCAAACGATAAACGTTTAAAAAACAGCGGAAAGTTGGAATCTTCCATCTCATCATCTATATCGCACGACATACTTATTTAGTCTCATAAAGTTCCTCGAAAAAGCGCCGTCATTATCATTATCGAAAGCGCTCAAATTTCAATTACTTAATCATTCCTGGTGTAACAGTTTCGAAAGGAACATGTGCGTTCTGATGAGTTTTTCACTAATTGCATCTTCGATAACCATAACCGCCCGTCATTTGTCAGCTGGGCAATTTACCAGTCGATAGAACACAAGAAAGGCGATAGTTACATCCCTCTGGAGTGTTTAAACTTAATCGGCGTAACGTATAATGAAACGTTTGAAAGTGAGCGCGTGTTCGACGATAAACAGCATTTCATTGGCGTTGTTAGAGATATTGTATGGAAAGGTTAATTCACAGCAAATAATTGTGATTAGATCCTTCGGTATATCACGTCGCTATAAAGAAGACGAAGGTTCTGCAAGTTTTGCTGCAAAGCGTTATTGTGGCGTTGTTGAATTACCAAAGCGGCAAAGCATTATAGAATTGAGAGCGAATTCCAGAGTTGTTAGTTGTGGTTTTCGTTTTTTTTGCCTTTCGTCTACAACTGCGTAAGACATTTTCAAAGGCGATGCGGCAATGGACGAAGTGTTCGGACCTGTCTCGTAACGTTAACTGGCAGTTAACTAGAAGCCAAAAAAGTTGGCGCTCTAGACGGTTGCAAACAAAAAACAGTACATATGTAATGTGTCATTTACTCATTTGAAAGTCTGAGTTAGAAGCATACCTATGTATTTCTAAAAATACACATATATCAACACTCAAACAAATTGAAGTGGTAGATGGTTGAAAAAAGCAATAGTAAAGTACCATTTTTGATGGGATATTTATTATTTCTATAGATTTCAATGATTCGTCAATGATGGATGCTGTAGCCATCATTTTGTTTCTGAGAAAAAAATAATTGGTACAGTTGATGATTATAGTTTTTTGTCATAATTGAATCTTTGGTAGCTTCATATATGCAGAGTTTCTTATTACAAATCATATCGAAGAATTCAACCAGAACCAAGGAAGTGAAAAACGTTGGTAACTATTCAATTTTGGGGCATACCAACTAATTATACCAGTGGAAAATGTCATTAGGACTATTGAAAGTAAATATTGAAGGGGCTCGAAAATGGATATGAACATTAGTAAATTCAATTTCAATTTAACAGAAAAAATTCTCAAATATAATTTTGTAATTTTTTTCAAAATATAACGCAGGAAAAGTTTTCAGTTCACATCAAACAACATAATTTTCTTTCTTTCTCCTTTCAGATATGACCTTTAATATTTTCCATGTGTATCTGTATCTGTAGAGTAGGGAGGGTGAGTATAGACCCACAGCACTTAGGCCACGATATGGCCAATTTGTACATCCTCCCAAGGAGTCGCCCTCCTAGGACATTGTCCAACCTGCCTTTTCCAGGAAGGAGGGCAGGTCACCAGAGGACATCTCCTTAATATCGGCAGGTGTAGGTCAAGACTCACCGAACACACACTCTCTTATCGACGATAGCTCCAGACATTCACATAAGACATGCCTGACAGTTTCATCTTCCTGTTCACACATCCTGCATAGAGGTGTGTCCACTAGCCCCATAATATGGAGGTGTTTCCTTAGTTGATAGTGTCCAGTCAGAAATCCCACTGTTGAACGTAGGTTCTTCCTGGTCATCGCCAAATATTTATTCGGATCCAGCTTCTCAGGGTCGCCTAAGGTGATCCTGGCAAAACTGCATCCTTTGGTTTCATCCCATCTCTCAAAGGATTTTCCATGTGTCTTCATATTATGCTCCATAGCTGATCTTTCTTCAACTAGTATTCTTACTTCCTCAAAATTGAAGAGCCTTCAGAAAAAAATCCAATTCAGATGGAACTTACAGGAGACCGTTATCACTGAACAGAAAAAAGAATTTTTTTTCAGTATACCCAGCAAATGCAGCTGTTTCGGTTTTGATAAAAATGGTGTGTAGTAGAAAAATTAATGATTTTTCTCATAGAACGAGTGAACAAAAATATTTTTGGATGCAGTGTAGTTTTATATTCCATAAAAAGGGCCATGTGGTCTCGGTAGTGTAGTGGTTAGCATATCTGCCTATCAAGCGGAAGGCCGGGGTTCGAATCCTCGCCAGGCCACCGTGCTGGGTAATCGCACGTTAAAAGGTAAGGCCTCGTTTATCCATTGCTCGCACAAGTTTCGACTTCTGAGGGTTGACGTTCGTCAGCTGGTTAACGGAAACGAACAATTTTAGAACAAACTTTTTAAGAACAATCATCTGATTCAAAATAAAAGGGTGTTGTACTTATTTCTGTTGATGATAAGCATTTATAAAATTCATGGCTGCTTCAACTGAATATGAACTGACGAACGCCACTGACCCATAGTTGATAAGGGTTGCCACCGTTTCAGTACAGGTGTTAAATTTATCGTAATAGAATCGGAAGGGTGTGGGTCATAAATTATTTGTGTAATCGCAGTAATCATCTTTGAGTTACTTATTCCACCACTGCGGAAATCATAAGGAAAGCATTCAGAACCAAATTGTTTCCTATTGAATTTTGATCAAAATAATGATCCGCAATTTATTACGTGCAATGCTGGTATACGGGTAGCGCTGTTCATGTTTTAGTACAAATAAAAGCAATTTTTAAAAATTACTCATAAATTTTCATTGAATGATCCCCAGAAATAATTTTTCGATAATTATGACCGCCATGCAGCTGAAAGGTTACTTTAGAATGTCTCTAGGATAGTATTGGCGAATGATCTTTCTGTGATGTTGTTACTGACATAATAAAATTATACGCTCATAAATTCATTTCCAGAATGCACATACTTACCATTCAGAGCTTTTCAAATTTCACCTGGTCATCGTTTCGGGTGGTTCCAATTTCAAAAATCTACGACAATTCATCTTAGCAGTCTGGAGGGGTCAACTTTCTTAAGACAAACGAAGATCAATTAAAACAAAACTTTCTCCTCAACTCTTACACATGCACCTTCCGCTTTTTTCTCATTTACTCGTGATGCCATAAACCGATGCCAAATATTGACACGGTGGCCAATAAACAAAAGCCAGAGTTTATGTTTAATTTTAGTGATGCTGGTCCTCAACAGTCGTCGAAACGAGCTTATGCTAATGAAGACTCATAAACAAAGGGCAAGGCGTGTAGTGACAAGCAATTATATGTTGGTCGCCGTGCTCTTCTATAAGGACTCGTTAACGTCTGTACGAGGGGTGAATGAAAAGTACGGTATTTGGTCTGTACCTGTCGAATCAAAGCTGTTTTTTTGCGTTGAACCGTATTCAATTATGTTTTGAAAACATATTCAACTTTACGTCATTGATTGGCTGATCGCAAAAACGAAATACTTTTAAAATAGTGTCGTCATTCGTCAAGTGACCAAATACAACAATCAACTTTGATTAGTAGCTCAGAGTTTATTTTTGTGTTTTCGAATGAATTGTATCATACTTGCCCTCAGAAATGAGATGATACGAAAACGGAACACTTTCAATTTTGAACGAAAACAAGACAAAGTCAATAACACCAACAATGACAATTGACAGCGTTGAATCATTCAATTCTGTTGGTTCAAAACAATGCCAAGAGTTTTAAAATATTTTTTCTACGACGTCACCGTTTCAACGTTAAAATGTAAAGTTTTCAAAACGGGCCGAATATTTTTAAAAAAGTGAAACAATAAAAAACGGCTCAAATGATAGGCTGGGCGGAAGTGGCAGAAAATTGGGGAATGAACTTTTTTCGAAAAATAGGAGATATGAGTATTTCAATCCAAAAAAAAGCGGAACTCGACCTATAATCACTATTACACGTACATGCCTGGTAATAGATCTTTATGTTAATAAGAAAACCGAGTAAATACAAATAATTATTTAATTCCTGTTGCATAATCTTCTGTTCAATTAGTGACATATACTCTTCAATGATGAGTACATGAACGAATATTATTATAAGGGTTGTTGAGGGCAAATTTTAGTTATCTCCAAAGTTTCTCAGTTTCCTAATAGAACGAGTCATTGTGTAAAGTTCATAAAAAGGCCAATATGCATTTTTGTTTTGATGAAAATATATTTTTCTCCGTAATTATCCCCCCTGTAAATCAAAGCTCTATACGCGCCTGTCTTGGAGACCCGCCACAGCTTCAATACTTCAGTTTTTCAATTATTGTATTTATGTTTGCTTGAATGTCGCTAACAATTGTCCATGGTAAGTGGTATTGGTTCGGACTTTCACTGTCTATACTATAAACTGTATTGAATCATTTTGCAATGAAAAAAAACTTGAATTAAATCCAAATCAAATAAGGCAAACAAAAAAGTGGAAATGAATTTTCTGGTCAAAGAATAAAATTGAAGGTTTGATTGATCAAAGAAAATATTATCCTGACAAAAAATGAATTCATCTTCTGTCAAAGGATTTAACAATGGGCATGGAGTTATCATCGTTATTGAAATTGAATTCACTCAAACCATACGTATGCTCTTTTCCTAGCAAAAAATGTATTATTTAAATCATGCCCTGAAACAGAATCCTATGGAACACCTTCACTTACAAGCGCTATATCAGAGTTAGCATTCTTATAGGTTGAATTGCAATGAATTGAAAATTATACTCTGCCGGATTGATCATCGAAAACATCACGGTCTAAGTGAAACCGAGATGGTTATCAGTCTGTAATTTCTGGTATCGCTATGGCTATCAAATTCATACATTGATGTGGCTGAGCCTTCAGTGTTGTCCTAATAAAACACATTTGCGAATTCGAACACTCTTTTTTCGAATACTGTGGGGATATGTATTCCAGGAGATATTGAAGTCATTGTTTACTTGCGTTGTAGGAAATAGCATTTGCCTGTTCAGTACACCGAGGAGAATTGTCAAAAAAATATCGATATCAAAATCAGTTGAAAGCATAACACCATCTTAGAACATTCAATTTGGATAATAAGGAATTGATAATTGATAGTCGATACTGATTCTGAACACTCGGTATACGGATATATTCCACTAATAGCACACGTGATACAAAACTCATTATTTCTCACAGGCGCGACATTTTTTCTAAAAACGTCTCAGTAGACGGCTAATCACCGCAACCGATAATCATCAGCAAACACCATTCGGTCACGTATTACTTGCTCAAACAAAAGCGTGCATTAAAACAAAGTAGAAGCTTAACGAATAATATAAAGTGTACCAAAACAAACGAGAAATTCCGTAAAA
Source organism: Zygogramma bicolorata (assembly GCA_032362365.1). Lineage (NCBI taxonomy): Eukaryota > Metazoa > Arthropoda > Insecta > Coleoptera > Chrysomelidae > Zygogramma > Zygogramma bicolorata. Next base: position 11,930 of record JAVJAQ010002358.1, on the reverse strand, counting down.
GCACGGCAGAGATGAGTTAAAAACGACGCGCATTTATATTCCTAACGAGTGTCATTCATCTTGTCCGAGAGGTTCACGATATCCTTGGTGGTCCGGCCAGGTGAGGGAGCATAAGTCACGGCAGTTGAAAGGTCCGTGCATCATTTTTGATGGAAACTCGTCTACTGCCATGTACAAGGTTGTTGAAACGCGCTGGTCATTTTTTATTTACATTTTTTCACGAATGCAACCCAGTTGAGATTTCTGTACGAAGAAGATCTTTCTCGGAGCTGAGAGTTATTGCACATTTTGTTTCAAAATATTACATTTTCATACAACGCATCAAGATATATGCAGAAAATAATGACTTTTCGGAATAATTTATATAAAAAAGTTTTCCTGAAACGAATACGCCCTGGTTGAAAAATATATCACAAATAAACAAACGTCTTCTTGATTGACTTTATTCTGGTCGAATTTCATAGGCTGAGATTAGAATCAAAGTTGAGAAAAAATGCATACAAATTATATCAGGATCTCCTCACTTTTTATCCTCTTGTACTTTCGACAATATCAATAATCTATCTTTATTTAGCATAATACCACATATATTAGTCCCTAATGGTTGTTTGGGAGGTTCAGAATTATATCAGGCTCTCCTTACATTATCCTCTTGTACTTTCGACAATATCAATAATCTCTCTTTATTAGGCATAATACAACATATATTAGTCCCAAATGGTTGTTTGGGAGGTTCAGAATTATATCAGGCTCTCCTTACATTATCCTCTTGTACTTTCGACAATAGCAATAATCTCTCTTCATTTAGCATAATACAACATATATTAGTCCCAAATGGTTGTTTGAGAGGTTCAGAATTATATCAAGCTCTCCTCACATTATCCTCTTGTACTTTCGACAATATCAGTAATCTATCTTTATTTAGCATAATACCACATATATTAGTCCCTAATGGTTGTTTGGGAGGTTCAGAATTATAAGAAGACAATTCTTGAAAGTTGTTTGTTGCCTCAATAATTTTTTCTGCATGAAGTTTTTTACATAATATCCTACATATATTCTTGGGATCTGTAGCAGCTGATGATCAAACGAAGCAATAACTGATGTAAATGGCTGGAAAAAATAGAGGTTATATTCTGGGTCATACTAACAAATACGTTTTTTTTCCAAAAGGTTCTATTGTTGATTCCTCATTTTGATATACTTATTTTTTCCCCGAGCCCATATGAGTATATCTCTTGCTAATTACTGCAAATTGAATTATAGGTGAATGTAGTGCACATATGAACGGCTTTCTTAGTGGAATATTACATGCAATATCTAACAGCCCAGGAATTGCCATCTATTACGCAGTATTCAATTTTTTGTTTGGAACCTCTTAGGGTCAGTGGTCCAAGTAATTCAAGATCAGTTGTTAATAAAAAAAAACGATTCGGTTAGAAAATGCTTAACAACTGAGCCGAGTTCACTTAAACCGCAGTTCACTGGAGTTGTATTTTTTCTTCGTAGTTTTTTTGGCTTCTTAACCCACCATAATCTGAAAAATGAGAATGAATATTGGAGCCTATACAAGTGTAGAAGAAATCTACAATTCCTTCTGAATGGACACCTTCTATTACTCAGCAACTACTTGTATATCCCAAATTTGCCAATTAAAAAAATACGAGAACTAGTATTTATCGACGTTTTGAAACCGAATCTGCTTCCGTGTTCATGACTTTTTCACAAATATTTTTCTAGTTCGTTTTTGTGAATGTAGAGAATTTGGGATTTGACATATATCTTTCAAGAGATGCAAGCATCCGCAGACAGCATGATTGAAGTAGATTCCTTTAACTCCCGTCTCGTGCTATTGCTCTCTCTTGCTAACATTTTAGTGTAATTCCATTCTACTGTATGATATCCATCAGCAGGGAATAACTGTTCTGATAATTCAGAAGCACCAATCTGTCTGTTCTTGTACATCTTGTGCTCACTCTTTCGTCCTTCCAGAGGTATGGACGTTCCACCGATATAATTTTCACGAACGAGTGATTCAATTAATACAATGAATTCTTTGTGTTCTGTTATGTTAGTTGGTTTAATATGGGTCAGTGTTGAATGTGAACTATTTATTGTTTGAATATTAACATTATATCTGTTGCCGATCCGTTTTGTCTTTTCATATTGTCGAGGAACGTGCAGCTTCTATGTCTTCGCTATGGGGTGTGCTACGATTTTCAATTTGAGTCTATGTATTTTCTATAAAATTCTTCGAATATCCATTTTCCTTCAATGTTGATCTTATAAAACCAAGCTTTTCATCGATTGTTTCTAATGAAATGCATACTATTGTTGATTTTCTATAATTCCATATTTCTTTCTTTTGACATTGCAGGATAAATCAGCCCTTGAGGTAGTCATTTGCTGATGAATGATACAAAAACATATTGTTCAAGCATCATATTCAAACAATGGTAGCTGTAGCTTAACTTAGGAATGGAGAATTTGAAATATAAATATCCAATAATTTCATGAAAAAATGATTTTTTTGCAATACCGTTAATTTTTTAAGTTAGAGTGACTATGTACTCGCGTAGAAGGAATAAAATTCCAATTAGTGATTTGAAAGTATAACAAAATCATTCTAACAAACTGATTTGTTCAAATTCGTGATGAAAGAATGGGTAAAGGTTGTAGAATGTGATGATTTCACGAGGAAAGTTTGGGTTAGGGTACACTCACTTTCATTTAGAAACGAGTAATCAATAATGCAGCGACAGATATTCCAATTATTTATGTTTCCTCTGTGGAAATTCATGATTCTATTGAAAAAATCAAATTTTTCAGTTGTCACATTTAAGTCTTTGCTGATTCAAATGCGGAAGAACGTTACCACTTTGCCAATATAAATTTTAAAATGGTAAAAAACCTCATTTTGAACCTGCTTTTAAAGTGAGTCGAGCCAATTCAAGCCATATATACGTATTCAAACTTCGAGGGAGCATCTCTCGTGTCTGCCTTGGTGATAGGAGCGGCTAAGCGACGAGATTTTGCATTCAACGTGAAGGACAAAGGAAAGTATTCCACATCATTGAAGAAGGACAAATATGAAATTTCGCAAAATTTGTTTTTCTTATATCAAACAGAAAATATTTTCAAGGATATTATCGAAATTACTTTCAAATAGACATTTTTGAAATTCCACTGGAGTTGGAAGTCTAAGTCAGGATTGTGAGGTTGTTTGTTGAATATATGATATTTTCCACAAATTCATCAATGTACCAGTCTTGCTCAACCTATAGTATGCAATAGCTTGGGGGATGCACAACGACCAAGAAATAAAGATTCTTCTGCCACATACGGAAAATGGTTTCGTATCATATTTTATCGATGCCAAAACCTTTTTTGCGTGTATTTGATGTGATACCACAGTCAAAATTGATTTTACATTATTTTGATTATCCACTTGCAAACTGTTTTTGGACTATATTGGAAGGATGGGTTAGCACAATCAACTCAATAGTAGTTGGCATGATGCGAATTCATCTCTGGTTTCTTGCTGTATCGCAACAAATACATTAAACAAATAATTTCTTGAAGACTTTTGCACTTTTATCTGTCAAATACAATGGAACACCTGTCATGTTTTTTTAGGATAGTTATCACTTTTCTACTGTGCTTGTCAACCAACCTATTTTGTTGGTGAAGTCAGATGTGCATCTGAAATTATGGTAACAATTCTTGAATGTAGGACCTGTTCCAAATCGAAAAGTGAATACGACTTTGGTTGAAATGGGTTCTAAACTAATCAACGGTGTTAACGGCTCCATACCGTTCACCGATGCTATGGAAACATGTGACGCAATTCATCCGAGGAATTAAAACTAATTATCATGTACCTATATGCTTCTCTGAATAATAATAAAAATATATCAGTTGATTGAGTGAGCCCATTATCATTTAACTTCACGGCCCCTCGAAATTCCCCTGCATACAATTATCACTTTGGAGACGATGAACAGAAAAGTTATTGTGTGTGGTAATTTTTTTAATGTTATTGCCCGATCAGGCATTAAATTAAGGCCTTTTATTTAACGACGCGTGTGCAGTACAATCAACATTCCAGGTAAAAAATATGAAAAATCGGACAAAAACGGCTGCAAGCGTTGGTGGGCGGTCTGTCTTGTATTTTTAATTTGATCATTGATGACAGGGTGACATCCAGTCTTGCGTATCCTTCGATTTCACGTTGAGTTAACGAGTAAATACGTTGTATACTCGGCTTCCCAATAAAAAATCTCACTTGGAATTATATATATTTTGTTGTGATATGGTTTGTTGTGAAATCAATTTATTAGAGAAATTTTGAACTGGATATAAAAAGAGATGGAATTGAACAATGATGGGACGCTTTACCTGTATTTGTCTATCTCAGAAGGATAGCAGTTAAGGTAGTAGTCACTTTTCATAATGTTCTGACTGGTAGTAATCGCTTCGCGATGAATGAAGCTCATAGTAATCCGAAGTCATGTCGTTCCATGGAAATAAATCAGGAATTGTCTTCATGAACCTACAAACATAAGAACAAACATCAGTTATTAAGAATAGAATCATTTAAGGAATGTCAGATATTGAAAACTTAGTAAATTTATCATTATATAATTATGTAGAAACCAGAAGAAAATGACTTTGACAGTTTTGAAGAGGATGAGAAACTGAAAAACTTTTGAAATAATAAAAAATTGATAAGCCAGTGCCAGAATATGAGAAAATGAATGTAAATAAATTCTATGTTGTTATTTCAATTAGTGTATGTACATATTATTCATAAGTTAGTTGTTATTTGATAATTAGAGTGAAAATTGAGAAAATAATCAGAAAAAAGTGAATATTAGAAAATCTCTATGCTAACGAATGGTTGTTGTGAAGTCAAGAAGACCAGAAATTTTGCCTGTAGAGTAGAAACTGGAGAGCAGTATCTCGAAATACAAAAAGTCTGATCAAATTTCAACTCACCTCTGAAATCAGAGCAAGATCAATCCAGCCAGTGGAAGGAAGGAACTCTACCATCAAGAATCTTCGCTCGAAGAAGGTATTCGTTCGAAATAAACATTGGTATCAACATTTTCTATCGCCAATTATCTACAAACTTTTCTGAAAGTATTATTGTCTTCAACTTCGTAACCTTAAGCGGTGATGTCGCAACGATGGGACGTATTCGGGTCGGTTTTTCACATCATCATTAAACTCGGATCACGTACGGCCGTGATCAAATGTGGAAGACTTATACCTACTGGACTTATAATTTTGAAAATTTGTATATAAAGAGTTAATTGAGAAGATTTTGTCTAGAGAAATAACATTGTTTGATAGTTAAATGAGGCAGCTATCTCCTAGTTCAGGGTAGATATAAGATAAAATGCTTTCTCAAACTCAGAGAGAAAATAATATTTTTCCCATTTTTAATTGTTTTGTTGGTTTGACTTAATTTCGATTAACTTTTCACATAAATTAATGAAAGAAGAACAATTTTTAAACGAAATTTATTTTATTTTCATTATTACAAAAATATAAAAAAAATATTAACATCAAGAGACCCCTGAAGCTGCAACCCTCCTGAGAGCCGAGACAATCTCATGTCTTTGCGAACCGACTGAGCTGGAAAAGAAAAAGGTGATATAAAAGGAAAAGGTAAGGAAGGTTAAAGGGGTCCTAACATTATTATTATTTACAATTTTCAACTTAAATTTTCCATTTTCTCAAAACTATTTACATTTTCGGGATTCAAGTCTATTTACTATATATAAATTCGTTTGCCCCATATTAATCCGGTTCATCCGAAAGTTCCAGACAGCGGAAGTCTATCCGAGCACACGTATATATATATATATATATATATATATATATATATATATAATTTTCTCGGGTAGGCTTCTGCGGTCAGATGTGTGATGACTGGAACTTCCGGTTGAACTGCGTCTGGAGTCGTTCTTCTGTCGACGTTTCGGTTCCCACTTTGGAGCCATTCTCAAGACTTCTTCGTGACTTGGTTCCGAGACCTGAGTCTCCTTAACCCCCATCTCTCATCTTGACAAAGTGAAGACTGCGGTTTTGTGGATAGAGGGATGGTATTTATGGCTATATGAGAATCCGACGTTGTTGAAACTGTCGGACCCCATGTAGGTCTGCTTTGAAAAGGATTAATTAAGGGATTTGTTCGATTGGTTTCCAAGAATTGGCAGTCGTGACAAAGAATTTCATATATTCCTTGTGAATGTGTGTGAATACCTAACGAATCACAAGGAATATATGAAATTTCTTGTCACGACTGCCCCAGAACATACATAGGAATCAAACAGGAGTAGTAGGGATAAAACGTACTTAGACCTCCCCCCACCAATTTGTCCTTGAATATCCTTGATGACGGGTCACTTTGAATGACCTTTGGTGTGTGTACTACCAAGCGCATGCAAGTTTGACCTTGGATAACCTTGAAGACGAGTCACCTTGAATGACCTTTGATGTGTGTACTACCAAGCGCATGCAAGTTTGACCTTGAATACCCTTGAGTGTTGGCGTGGTCTAGCTTGAACAGCGTTGCCCTTGAATGACATTGAAGAATATATTCTTGTGACCTTCAATAACTTTGAGTAATGACTTTGTGCAATGTCAAATTGTTTCGAAACAGTGGAAAGTTTAGAGACTATATTCACGTAGAATAATTTTGACCTACAAATAACCTTGATCACATTCGCTGTCAAACGGACCCAAGCACCCTGTTAGCATCACCCTTGAATAACCTTGAACTTGTTGGAACTTCTCAAGACAAGCACGGTACACATTTCTGTAGTTGATTATCAATCCATACTTGGGGAGGGGGAGTGGTGAATATATAAGTATATATATATATATATATATATAGAACGAGAGTCCTGGTTACTTTCACTACGATCATTCAGCGTGTGTGTATTTTCTCTTATTGAGAGTGATTGAGAGTTATTGAAGTTGACAATGTATTCGTGTAGTGATTGCGGTAAAAAATTCACTAGAAGTGACAACTTGCATCGTCATCAGCGGGATTCTTGTTTGTCGAAGAATGAAGCTGGACCATCGAAAAGGTCGAGGATGGACATTCACCCTACACCTCCTCCAATGCAGACCTGTTTGTGTTGCAATATGAGTGTTGCTTCTAATCAGATGAATTCACATCGGAGAACTTTGGAACATAGAACAAATGCATGCGTCCAATATGGAGAGGGTGTGAAAATTATCCGTACTGCTTTCAAATGTAGAATTGTCAGCTACAGGGTGGATAGTCAAAACCACCACACGGATTACATCATCTTCTTCAACGAGATGAAACAAAAAATATTGAAATTACTGGAAGAAGTGTTGATGATCCACAAAGCGGTGAAAGTTAACATGGAGGTGTTTGGGCGATACAATCTGCAAACTAAAGAGCTATCTGATATAAAAGCCTTCAATAGCTCTAATCAAGTTATCGATCAATCGAGTGACTTGAACATGGTTTATAATACCTTCATAGATAGCCTCACAACTCAAGCAATGGAATTCAATGAGCGTGATTCAGGTATGTCGTAATACATCCACATGAGTAATCCCTTAATTGATGAAAAAAAATGGTTTTCAGGTTGGACTATTGATGAAATATTGTATATGGAGGTTAATGTCAACAAATACAGTCCACTCGGGGGGTCTTCGTACATCAAGCTGCCGAAGTATATCGAGTCGAAGAAGGCTATTGTGAATGTCAACAATCAAGACCAATACTGTTTTGCATGGGCTGTTACATCGGCATTGTATCCCGCCACCGTTAGAGTTAACGAAATTTCATCATACCCACCATTCCATACTGTGCTGAATGTGGCAGGTATAGATTTTCCAGTTAAGTTGAAGGATATTCCAAAATTTGAAGTGATGAATGATTGCTCTGTCAATGTTTATGGGCTAGAAAGTAATTTGAAGAATGGTAAAATTGAATATGAGGTAGTCGGTCCATTACATTACTCCAAACGTAGGCTCAATAGTCATGTTAATCTTTTAAATATCACCGATGAGTCTGGCAACAGCCATTATTGTTGGATAAAAGATCTGTCGAAATTAGTTTCTTCTCAAGTGTCCGCAAATCAACATAAAAAATATTTTTGCGATGGATGTCTATTGTATTTTGGGACTGAACGACATTTACTACGCCATCAGTCGAATGATTGCAATCATATTTCGACAAGTACACCCTCAACAAAACTCAGAAAAGATAAATTTGGAAAATATGTACCTGAGAATATTTTGAAGTTCGAAAATATCGAGAAACAATTGAGAGTTCCGTTTGTTGTATACGCCGATTTCGAATCAATTCTGAAACCGGTGCATACAACAGAACCAAATCCTGCTTACTCCTACACCAATCGGACTTATGTACATGAGCCATATGCTTTCTCGTATCTTATAAAGTGTTGTTTCGATGATTCCATTTCGAAATTTGTATTATACAGAGGTGTAGAGGCCGGTAAAGTTTTTGTTTCAAACTTGGAGGCCGATCTCACTGATATATATCATAAATACTTGAAGAATGTCATCCCCATGACTCCTTTGACTGTTGTGGAAGAGCGTGACTTTAATATTGCCACTACATGTGGAATATGCGAAAAACCATTTGAGGATGGTGATGTTAAAGTACGAGACCACTGCCATCTAACAGGCAAAAAGAGAAATGGGGCGGCGCATTCAACATGTAATCTCAATTTCAAGTTACCCAATTTTGTTCCAATAATATTCCATAATCTCAGTGGTTATGACTGTCATTTATTTATAAAAGAGTTGTGTGGTAACAAAGACAAGGTTGACGTTATCGCACAAACTAAAGAAAACTATATATCTTTCACGAAACATATATTCATGGAGAATAAGTCTGAACGAAATGGTTATATGAGGAAAATATTTTTAAAATTGAGATTCATCGATAGTTTTAAATTCTTGGCCGCTTCTCTGCAAGAGTTAGGTGATAATTTAGATGATGAACATTTTGTGGAGATGAGAAAGCATTTTCAGGAAGTTGAAAAATTTAATCTCATGCGTCAGAAAGGTGTTTTTCCATATAGTTTCATTGATTCTTTAGATAAATTGAATTATCCATGTTTACCTTCCAAGGCAGAATTTTATGACAAATTGAGTGAAAAGCATATTTCTGAAGTTGATTATGATCGGGCGAGTAAGGTTTGGAATATGTTCAATTGCCGAAATTTAGGTGAATATTCCGACATATACTTAAAATGTGATGTTTTGTTGTTGTGTGACATATTTGAGAACTTCAGAAACATGAGTTTGAAAACATATAAATTAGACCCTGCTCATTATTTCACTTCCCCAGGTCTGTCTTGGGATGCAATGTTGAAATATACAGGTGTAGAGTTAGAATTATTAACCGATATCGATATGGTACACTTTTTCCAGAAGGGTATACGTGGTGGTGTTAGTCAATGTTCTGAGAGAAAACATATTGCAAATAATCAATTTCTTCCAAATTATAACCCTGAACAACCTTCTTCTTTCATTATGTATTTGGATGCAACAAACCTCTATGGTCATAGCATGTCGCAATCACTTCCATCAGGAGGATTCACATGGCTCACTCCATATGAAATTAGTCAATTAGATATCAATAGTATTCCTGATGATAGTTCCGAAGGATACATTTTGGAAGTAGATGTGCACTATCCTGTAGAATTGCACGATCTTCATTCAGATTTACCCTTTTTAGTAGAAAGTATCATACCACCTAATTCAAATTCCAAAATACCAAAACTCATTCCGAATTTGAATGATAAAAAAAAATATATTGTCCATTATAGAAACTTGAAGCAAGCAGTCCGTAATGGTTTGATGGTAATGAAAACTCACAGGATTTTAAGATTCAATCAATCACCATGGTTAAAAAAGTATATAGATCTGAATACTGAGTTGAGGAATAAGGCTTCGAATAAATTCGAAAAGGGTTATTTTAAACTCAATACAAACAGTATATTCGGTAAGACCTGTGAGAATGTTAATAATAGAAAAGATATTCGACTAGTTACCCATTGGAAGTCTATAAGAAGGGCTATGGGTGCTAACTCTCTCATAGCTCGTCCTAATTTTAAAACCGTATCTGTATTCTCTGAGGATTTTGTGGCTATACATATGGGTAAAGTCAATATTTGCTATAACAAACCATTGTATTTGGGATTCTCTATTTTAGATATGTCAAAAACTGTTATATACGACTTTTTCTATGACACAATTAAAAAACATTACGGATCGCAAGCTTCCCTTTTATATACTGATACCGATTCTTTAATACTGAAAATTGAAACTGATAATTTTTATCAATTCATGATCGAAAATGCTGATAAATTTGATACTTCGAATTATGGTGCAGCTAACAAATTTAATATACCCGTAAGTAAATCAGTGGTTGGAAAAATGAAGGATGAACTCCCAAATGACCCTATTATCAGTTTTTACGGTACCGGTGCTAAAGCTTACCATGTCAAAAGTATATCTGACGAGATGAAAAAAGCTAAAGGTATAAAAAAATCCGTTGTCAGAAATCAAATTTCAATTGACGATTATATGAATATCGTCGAATCAGGTGGTGTGATCCTTAGAAAGATGAATGTTTTCAGGAGTAATTTACATGATATACATACATTGATGTGTAATAAAGTCGCTTTGTCCCATAAGGATGATAAGCGATTCATTATTCCCAACACTACAAAAACATTGCCGTGGGGTCATACTGATATTGAATTTTACCAAACTGAGCCCGATGAGAACTTCAGAATTCTTCTGGAAACACTAGAAACTGAAAAATATATCGCCGATAATAAATTGGATCTTCTCATCAAACTATTGGAAGAGCAATCGAATAAATGAAATCAAACAGTGACTGTAAAATCTTTATGCTGTGACTATTGAAATGCTGTGCTTTTGTTAATAAAGAATTTGGAAAGAATCTACCTATTTTATTCATATCAACTGTGCCGCTGGGCGCAGCCCGCAGGTACTGAAGGTTTAAACTGTTTTCGACATCAAGGTTATTGAAGGTCAAAACTATTCGAAGTGAATATTTCTCTGATAGAAGAATTTGGAAAGAACGACGAAGGTACTATTTTCGACATCAAGGTTAGTGAAGGTCAAAACTATTCGAAGTAAATATTTCTCTGAAAGAAGAATTTGAAAAGAACGACGCAGGTACTTGGGGGAAGGGGCGTTGCCAATGTATACTTAGTGAACCATTTCATATTCTCAGAGGAGCAGAACTCAAATCATTCCACTTCAGTCATCAGTTGAGTCGGAACCTTTCACTCCAGTGTCGAGTACCTGCGAATTATTGTGTTTGTTTGAGCCAGTGCCAGATTACGGATTTATACCCTATGTAAGTACCTGCTTTAAATTTATTGTTCTTTGTTTGACTGTCTGCTTGTATCTGCTTTTATTGTTCTTTGTTTGATTTTCCGCTTTCGGAATTCGAATTTGGTATGAATATTTATCATTTTGCTCTTTCGATTTTCATATTCAGAATTATGTTAGACATGGTTATATTTTATATTGTTTGTTCATTTTCGAACTCATGTTGGAATGAGTAATTCTCTTTTTTGTTTTCTGAATTTCTATCATATATCTGGCATCAATAATGTTCATGCTCGCACTTGAATTGATTTGGTAATTTTTCATTTTTGATTCATCATATTGAAACTTATGATTCGTGCGGTATTTTTCACTTCATTCTTGTATTGTTAAAATTATATATCTCGTTGAATATTTTCTATTTTCAGTAACATGCCTACTTTGAAAAATCTGCTAACTTCGACATCCTTATATTTGATTTGTTGACATGAATATTTATCATTTTGTCCTTTCGATTCTCATGTTCAGACTTATGTTTGACA
>JAVJAQ010002357.1:0-13403 GCA_032362365.1 Zygogramma bicolorata | reverse complement strand
TTAGTTATACACTCAGCAGTGGCGGATCCAGGATCAGGTCAAGGGGGGGGTCTTTAACTCAAAATTTATATATATAGGATAGGATCAAAAATTACCTGAGAAGTACGATGGGACAGAAAAGACTGAATGGTCTTGCTTCTTTAAATATCCATACCCATATTGAACTCACGAGGACGAAATTCTAGTAGAATTTTTCAAAAAACCTCGACAATTCACTACTGTTTGAATGTAGCCTGCTCTTTAGTTTTCAATGGAATGTAATAATAATAGAGATGAGCGATATTTCACGAACTGTGATTTTTTCACTGATATCTAAAAGTCACATATAACGATCGTTCCTCTTTCTGCAAATAAAGCGTGATACGTGATTTACGTGAACGTGATTTTCTTATCCGTTCCCGTTGCGTATTATATTATATCAATATTGGACAAGCTGTACATAATAATTATAGACACGGTATGCGATTGGATACACTCTCTCGAATGTCTCTAGTCTCCACTCACCGCACTGATCACGTGATCAGTTATCTAGAGATGAGCGATATCGTGATTTTTGAATCACACTGATATTTATATTTGTTACTGTGATTTCTTGATATCGGTACGGCACTACTGGGTAACGTTATTAACTTCGGTAACTGAAGTACAGCTTATTCATCAATCTTATACGTTATAACGTTATTAGTTCTGTGCCAAAATGGATTGGATAAGCTGTACATAAATTATATTCAGATCAACATGATCCAAGTTACACGAGAAAAAGTGTCAGGATTAGAATTCTCAAAGAAGGAAATGATTGAAAATTTGGTGAAGAAACATTCAGCTTAGGCTGAAAAATTAGTGATTAGGAATGAATAGTAAAATATTCATTGGTATTTGATTACGATTTCCGGAATGCCGGAAACTATGCAAAAACCCAATTATACATTGTTTGGCTAAGAGCCGATTATATTCCCAATTAGGTCTATTCTGTGGTGACTGGTGACCTATTGATTCTTGAAAATCATTAGATTATTGAAAAATATTCAAGAATGAGACTAAGACCAATAATGCAATTATGGTACAATTCAAATTTTTTTCAATAGACATTATTTCTCGAAGATATTCCAGAAATATTTATGGTGCATATTCATATTCTTCCATAACAGTTGTCGATTATTTCCTATTAATCCAAGGTAATTTCCCAGCGATGAAAATGCTCATAAATGGAGTAATAAGTGGTAGTACTAGAAACTCACAAAACGGCAGCACTGGGTAACATTGCATTTAACAGAAGTTTGGACTTTGAACTGTTTACGTTATTAACTTCGGTAACTGAAGTAGGGCTTATCCATCAATATTATACGTTATTGTTTTTAATTCTGTGCCAAAATGGATTGAATAAGCTGTACATATATAATTATATACACGGTATGCATGCGCCAGTTCTCAAAAGCTGGTCTCGTAATTTCGGAAAGACGTAGTCGTTTGAGTACAAAAAAAGCCGAAATACTTTTATTTATTGAAGCAAACCAAAAATTAATGGATTAATATTATTTTTTTTCTGTTAGCGACCCATATTCCGTCCTATTTAATATTTACTTTACGTTGATAGTGTTTTCTTTCATGTGATTTGGTGCGAATCGAATAGTAACAAAATAGTTTTTATTCTTTGTATTAAAAAATATATAATATATTAAAGGTTGGTCGTTTTCATCACGAACTAGTTTTATTCGATTCAAAACACCTTTTTACCTGGTACCGAATATATATTAGTATATACTGATATATCTATCTTAACCTGATAATAGTAAACCAGTGAACGGGCTCATCGAATACCAAAGTAACCCCAAACGCCCCACCTCAAAACTGTGATCACATCACGTTTAAAAATCACTGATATTAAAAAATCACAGTAACAGATATCAGTGTGATTCAAAAATCACGATATCGCTCATCTCTAAATAATAATTATTGAAGTTCTTCAATTTTAAACCAAAAAATGTATTCTATTTTATTGTTTTGTCTTGCTCATGTGACATTTTTCCGTTCCCTAACAGAATTTGGAAATTAGGAGCCGATAAAAATTGAAAAAAAATCTCTCATTTTCCCAATGGGGGGGCGGGTCGGACCCGACCCCCCCCCCCCCCGTGGATCCGCCACTGACACTCGTATTTTTGTTTAAATTGTATAACGAAAATGAATAGACTGAAAATATACAGTAATGAAGTTTAGGTGTTACGTTTAGTTTAAGGAATTGGCATTATTTACTTCTCTTTTGTTGTTTTTGCTAAAAGCAGATATTCCTTTTGATCTTCGAGAAAACTTTAATATTATATTGTTATCTGGTTCTGAATAAAAAAAAAAACAAAAATTGGTTTAAATCAGCCCAACCCTGGTAATTAAAATGTCATTTTTGTAGAGGTCAATGAAAAAGAAAATCATCCACTTGGAAGCATAAAGGAAAATAAAATAATTATACCTCAAAAAAATGTACAATTTATTGAATAAAAAAACATTTTATTTGAGAGGAATAAATCTAGAACTGTGGGTAGCACCGATACCAGGCCTACCGTGTTTGACGGGTTTGTAGGTCAGAGAAAATTCACCCAGGTAATGTCCAATCATTTCAGGTTTGATTTCAACCTGTGTAAAAGCTTTGCCGTTGTATACACCGACAATAGAACCGACCATTTCTGGGACGATAATCATGTTCCTTAAGTGAGTTTTTACAATTTCTGGTTTTTCTAGTGGAGGAGCTTCTTTCTTTGCTTTGCGGAGTTTCTTTACCAAAGCCATTGGTTTACGTTTGAGTCCTCGGGTGAAACGCCTCCTTGCCCTACAGTGCATGAGTTCCATCAACTGTTCACTGAAAAAATGAGAGGGCAATATTAAATATCTATTTCTGAACAGATAAAAATTGCAAATTGGAAGAAATTCAATATTACGATTACTATATCATCGCCGATTTGTAAGAGAGATTGCAGTCAATTATCATTGAACAAACATATCAATTTTTTTTGTAAAAAGCTTGCCTCTTCATGCTTTCCTATGTAAAGATTGAGAGACATCACAAATAGGTGGGTTCTACTATCGTATTACTATACACATTGTTACTCCCAATTGAAATATGGCATAATTTTCTGGGAATTCTCTAGTTTTGTATAACGGGCTTTCATTTCACAGAAGAGAGCTGTGATAAATATTGCATTCTTGAAAGTTACAAGGTCATGTACAGACAAATTTAAAGAACTGGAAATCCTTCCTGTACATCACACTCTCGTGCATTTTACGAAAAGAGCACTAGGTATGTGGGACTTGTCATATATAACAAGCTCCCTAATGATTTAAAAACAAATACAAGATTTAAATTGTTCAAACACGCTGCGAAATACAGCTCAAGTCTATATGAGTATCTGGATTTCAACTCTTGTTTAATCTACTCAAATTCACCTATTATATTCATATTCTGTTTGATTTATATAGTATAATTGAAAGACTTTTTTCTCAAGACAATGCTTTTCTGACGAGTCCCAAATCATGTAAATGATCTTATGTCCAATTAAGCTACTATTACTATTTGAATAGGATCATTTTGATCAACACTAACTCAAAAATTCTATTCACATCTTTGAAACCAGTAATTTACAAAAAATATGTATTTTTCCTGGCACTGATATGTGATTGGCTAAGAGCACTTGGGTTTTGACATAGTACTACTGGTAATCACATCACATAGTTTTTTCGTTTGTTCAATACGGCATAGGCTGTTATTATCAGCAAATCAGATATCAGCTTCAATATGGATATTTTTCTGGTAATACTGGCTTAAAGCAAATATAATTTTTGAGTCAAGGATTATCAAAAAGAACCCATTGAAACACAATTTTTAGAAAAATTTCATTTCTGTGATGGTAGACATTATCACAAATGGCAACTCCGAACAAAGTCCATTTTTGAGACTATCTCAGTAGTACGTAGTACAGAAAGTCAACATTCCAGCTTAGGCAAAAACCAACTACCTTCTGGGGCTATATTCTTGAAATAAACTTGTATTGTGTGACATTGTGTTGCAGTTAATATATCTAGCCCAAATTGATCCAAATCATTCTATCACAACGAAAATAAATCCAAACGATTCAATAATTATGTCCCTAAAGTTGCTAGTGAAGGTAAAGCTGGTCGAGAAAATGAAAAAATACCTTTAACTTGGTACCCTAATAGTAATCACTATTTTTTTTGCCATACTGTTATTATAATGAAATCCAACCTCATTGAAGACTTACTTGGGCATATCAAGAAGTTGATCTAAATCAACTCCCCTGAAAGTGAACTTTTTGAAGGTCCTCTTCTTTTTCACTTGCTCTTCAACCTAAAACAGAGGTAATTCATTACTGCATCCCCAGAGCATTTCGGAAATAATAGACGAGTGAAAGAAAAACAAGTTTAGTAAAAACATATTACACTGACCTTATCCGCCATAATGAACTATAACTTCTTCTATGAACTTCAAACGAAAAACAAGCAAGATGATCCTCAGTTGAAGGGATATTTTTCTAGGTTCCTCAAATAACAACAGCAACCGCCATTAACTCATTGAGTAAAAGACAGCTGACAGACTCACTGGCTGAGAGCAGTGTTGCCAAACCAAACGCATATGGATGCGGAAAGCGCTGATTCAGGTATGTTCGGTAGCCGAATATCACAACATTCACAACTCTGCTTTGAACCAACGAAATATTGTACTGTTCGTTCAAAATTATGTGAAAGTTGACAAATTTAGAAGGTAACATCCGAAATTTGCATGCATGATCATCCATCCGTACCATTCTTGATCCGACTGCTTCCAAACCTCTCGGAAAGCAAATTTAGTGACTCTGTGATTCCAGTCGGAGTCAGATTCGTAAGAAGAACGCTCGGATCTTTTTTTTTCTGAGCAGAGAGCAGACTGGATCAGATTACACCTGTTCCATTGGGTACCTGCTCAAGGGCGTACCCAGGATTTCAGCTAGGGGGGGGGGTATATTGAAACAAAAAATCATGGAAATTGACTTTTATCAATTAGTTTGATTATGACACAAAACAAAATATTATATATATATATATATATATATATATATATATATATATATATATATATATATATATATATATGATGCGTTGTTTTTTCGGGTTTCATTCCGTGTTCTGTGGTTTTGATCCTCTGAAGGATAATTCTCACAACGTTTCGGCAAAGTCTCATTTGCCATCTTCTAGGTGATGTCTTGAGTTTCGATCTCCGAACTCGACTAATTAATTCGAGTTCTACTTCTCAATATATAGGGGTGATCATTGATGGTATCTTTGATCTGGGCCCCTCCCACTTTCTTCGTTGGTCCGCCTGCATTTGTCATCGTGTCTGGGTAATTACGTGGTAAGGTCCGATATTGTTCCTCTGGTGTAATCGGCTTGTCTTTGTTCAGTGATATAATGGATTTCCACGTTCTTGGTAATCTTTGGGCGTCGTCTCTCTTGTTCATGCTACTCGGTCGTTTCTCAATTTCGATAGCCTCTCTGATTGTTCGAGAGTAGAAGTTTTCATCGCTTGCTAATGTTTTTGTGTTTTTGAACACAATCGTTCCACACTTGGCAATATCTACACGGATGACCCGACGAGTACAGAATTCCCACCTCTTTGTTGTGAACTTGGAGACCTGTCGAACCTCTCTTGCTCAGAGATCTGTTTTCAATAGAACAGCTGATCTTTGGAACTCCTTGCCGAGAGTGGTTTTTCCTGAGGCTTACAAACTTCAAAAATTCAAACTGAATGTTAATTCGTATCACCTGACCCTTGATTCACGCGGTGTTCTTTGAACATTACAGGGCTTCCCTTTCGTGTGAATCTGTATGTAAAAAAAAAAATTGCTTAAATTTTTTTCAATACGGCGCTGCCTCGACTCCACTACTACGAATCGTGCCGGTCAAAAAGATCGCTGTAGCGCTGATATTTCTATCCAACGGTAAATTCATTAGCGTTAGCCTACTTAGGTAGTCTATATACATTGCTATTTATCTTTACTGGAAAAAGTAGAGTCGACCGTAACTAGATAGCGCTAGATGTTGTTTTCTTCAAATTATATTCGGCTTCAATCCTAGATGGCTCTGATTTTCTCGTCGGGAGCGGAAACTACGAGATGCGACGGTTTCGCGGTAGATTTGAATTATATTGCGTCGCTAACCGTATACTATAATATAGTACATATTATGTTGTAGAATATTCAATCATAGATGTAAAAATATTAAATCAAAATATCTGACTGAAAAGATATTTTGTTTCCAACACTTCATTTTGCGCAGAGCGCAGAGTAAGTTACACGTTTTTTATTCCCACTTGCCAGGAAAATTGATGCACCCTACCTGGGTACGCCCTTGTACCTGCTCATTTCCTTCACAGCATGGAGCGCAAGTCTCTGTAGTACGCTGGAGCACTCTTGAGTCATGCCTACTTATTTTCATTCGAATAGAATTAAGGGGGGCATCTCGTTCTACCCACATTTCGTAACACCCACAGTGCATAACACCCAAATTTCGTTATGCCCACACTCTCCGAACATACCCGAATGATGCGCTGTTGCCAAATTCTTCCTTCTTTTAGATTAGGTTAGTTAGGTTAAGTTAGATTGGGTTAACAGAAAATTGCAGAATATCCGGTAAATTTTGCAACAGTGCATCATTCGGGTATGTTCGGAGAGTGTGGGCATAACGAAATTTGAGTGTTACGCACTTTCACTTTGGGTGTTATGTGTTATGCACTGTGGGTGTTACGCAGCGCACCCGAATTAAGTTGAGCGATATGGAGTTTAAGAGCGGGGATTCAGCAGTGCTGCTGAAATTTCCGATAGATGTCTATACTGTGAACATATCGTAGTAAAAATTCAGAGATCGAAAAGACATCGTAGAAGTCAACCTAGCCAGTACTCGCTTTCTCGCTAGTCACATCAGGTTTCAACAGGTGTCGCTCGAAAGAAGACAAATCTACATTATTCCATAACGCGAGATTTCTTCCACTATGTTCGTAAAATGCATATTAGTATAAAGTACAGGGTCGGCCTGGGTGCGGACTGTGTCCCGAAATGTCTGCATAGGGAAAACTGAATATGGAAACTGAATATGTTTTGGAGCTTCGCATTGAATTTTGTTACGAGAAATTTTGATTTTTTGTTATCAATTCTATTGATTATTTAATTTAAAACACTTACATTGTTTTATGATTTTTGTGATTATCAATTACTGAATAGAGCCTGATAAAACATTTTAATTTCTTCATTCAATTTGAATATGCCATTTGATTTCTCTACGAAGAGTAAGAGCAAGGTAGACAAAACATGCAGGGAAGAGTTGTTGAAATCGCAAATATTGAAAAAAATTTCCTGTAATTAACAACTGAGTTTCGCAATGGAGTTCCACTGCAATAATCACCGTATATCTAGATTAAATTGATATCTTATTTAATTCATAACAAACGAACTTGCCATGCCCAGGGGGTTTTCGGGATAGGAAAGAAACTTTTATTTTCAAATTTGTGTTCTTCAGATTTCCTCCTTGTATATTCTTTATCTTTATTTCTTTAGACTGAATGTATTTATTTTCATCTAACGTATCAAAATTTAAAAGAGACTTTATAAATAAGTTGTATACAATACAGAGCATGCGCTATAGAAATTGCAACTCCCGGCCAAAGGGTCGCGGGCCGGCTTTGATGTCGAAAACATCGAAACCTCACTAAGCATTTGCGCATCGTTGCCGAAGCGGCTTTTTTACATAGGTACTTACTGTGATTTTATATATAATTTATTTATAATTTTTATTTTATCTAGTCAGTATAATTGAACCTAGATTGCATGGAAACAGATGATGCATTGTAATAACGTGTTTTTTTAATTTTTCTCATATGATACAAAGTTTCTCCGAACCTTACTTTTCGGTATTCGGTATTTTTTTATTTCACTTGCAATAAATTTTAATTTGTGTTATCGCATAAATATTTCGTAAGTAGATTCTCAGATGTACATCGCATAGACATCGCCAAAAAATTTGAGTGTGACTGTAAAAAAACTGGCATAAATAAAATGAGTACCCAGCCAACACATCTGTGACATGACATCCCTGCGATGTCACTATCAAGTAACACTGAGACATTACTTTTGTTAGGTCGCTGCGATGTACACATTTGGCCTGTAACTATTGCGATATCGAGTTGATGTGATATTTGTGACATCCAGTAGATATCGCTCTTATGATGTCCAGTGTATATAATTCTGGTAATATCCTTGAAATATCAATGATACAGAATACAGACCTGCCAATATTTCTTTATAGATTTCAGAATATATCCCACATATTAAAGGCAGAAAGTACGTCGCAGATTGATAGCGAAATAAATCGCAGAGTCATCGCACATCTTGGTGCAAAATTGATCTCAATTTTGTCCCAAAATTTGTCGCAATTTTGTCACAAAACTTGTCGCAATTTCGTCACAAAACTTGTTGCAATTTTGTCACAAAACTTGTCGCAATTTCGTCACAAAACTTGTCGCAGTTGTGTCACAGGCGATGTCGCCTGAGTGTGACATCGCGACATGTGAGCGACGTAAATGCAAGTTCCCTGCGACAAGTTTTGGGACGTCACACGCCTCGTCGTGATATCGCAGGGACGTCTCTGCGATGTAACTGTGTTGGCTGGGTATATAATATGAAGGTGGGTTGGAATGTGAAATAAGCCACGGAGGACACGGTGGACACTTTGAAAATGGATTATATTTTGCATTTCACTCACTGCAAAAAAATGAAATAGAGTTCCTATTGAACGACACTTCCATTCCAAGGACTTCGAATTGCTGAAATACCTATACCTATCTATCATAAATCCTGACTTCATTTGTCGGTTTGCAAAAAAATAATTTGTCACTATGCAACTATAGACTATTATAGAAAGTGTTTAGGCATTGTTACTAAATAATTAGAAAAATATATCGGGCCTTGTTGAGAAATTCTCTTTATTTTAATTCAAAAAAATATCAATGTTTGTAATACAATATTATCGAATTAATTTCAAAAACTAACATTTCAAATTCCAAAATAGACATTTGTATTTCCAAAAATATAAAATGTATTTCGTAATGCATCATTTGAATTTCAAAACTGGAAAATCACAGGCAAACGTTAGAATATTTACATTCATCCTGACGGAACGCTTCTGGTCCTGCCATATATCACTCATTAGTTTGTAATAGTATGGCAGGATTTTCAAATTTGGCTGTGATATGCAATTGAAACAGGCATATATATATATATATATATATATATATATATATATATATATATATATATATATATATATATATATATATACTGGAACACTCCGTACATAGAAAATGACTTTGTGGAGACAATATCAAGTTACGCGAAATAATAATAAAACAAGTTTTGTTCATGTTATTTAACTTATATATTAATTTTTTTGAAGAATAAATGGCCATAGATTATCAAACAAGTTGTGGATCCAAAAACCCCCTTTGGTCAGTAAATCGCCTGCGCACAGGGCCCGAAATTATCGTAAGCCGGCACTGACACTTAGTGTACATGAGATGACTTGTAGCATTGTTTAAAGGTCACAATTACAGTCATTACAGTCAACTGTAGTTTGTCCTTGTCATCTCCTAGCCACCATCCAAATTGCTACCTACTGAGTCGCCATCTTCGAACCAAAGGCTGAACTAATATCATGCTAGATTTTGATACATTCATCGTTGACGCTGAGGAGATTTAGTAAAATCATGCATTTTTTCACATTCTTCCGGGTTTCTTCCGAATGGTTGCATTTTGAAAGTTGATATTCAGGCAGGGTATAGTCCAATATAGTAGGAAGGACATTTTAAAATATTATCACAATCTGTGACAAAAAAAATTTCATTGTTTACATTTTTTGATCGTCAACAGCTTTCTTCAACAAACGAATTTCAAATCCAAAATGGTGTTAGTACCTTAATTCAACTTTCGTCTTTACGAAAATATCATAGTTTTTCATATCGGACTTACCGTTCGGCAGAAACCCGTTCAGCAATAGAGGTATGTTTACGGAATTTTGTGAATCCCCCCTCTTAATAGAGTACTTCGTCCCAAATTGCCAACCTGATATATTCGTGAAAATGTCTACCATTGAGGAAACGAAATTTTGCCGAAAATTGTGTTTAAATGAGTTGGCTCAAAAAGTCTACTCCATTTTCTTAAAAACCAGTATATCCAGAAAAATACTCTTATTTCTTGAAGCTATAATCTGATTGGCTGAAAATCACAGTATACCCTACACTAAGAACCTGAACAAAATGTAAGGGCGCATGCGCTAACCAAGAGTACTATGTCACAACACACGTGATTCTAGCCAATCACATATCAGCTTCAAAAAAAATTCTGGAAGTACTGGTTTTAAAAAAGTGAGTAGAATTTTTGAGTCAGTGTTGATTAAATCGAATCCATTCGAGTTATACAGTTAATTTTTTTTGACTAGGTGAATACTTCAGAACTCCCTTTTAAGTATCATATTTATAATCAGTTCTAGATATAGAGTATTTTATCGATATTCATAAAAAAATAACCTTTATTGAATTGAATTTTTAATTCTTGGTGACTATATGCCAGTAACGAAGATGTAGAATTTGCGAAGGAAGCCGTGATTTTGAAAATGAAATTTAAATCCTAAATACGACGAAAAATCGTGATATTACAATAATTATTAACATCCATTTTTGCGATTAATTTTTGTTTTATAATTCGCCAAAATCGTTGATATTTGAAAATGTTTTCTGGGAAAAGTTTCATTATTTTGTTCGATATTGCCACCATATCCACTCTTGTTGTACAAAATACTCTTATTCTAGCTCCTCTTCAGTTTTCTCCTGAATTTTGCAATGAAATCTTTATGAAACCCTGTAATTTCCCATAATATAGAGGCAACAGAATGGCACTGGTTCGGACTTCCATTGTCTACATTGAAACCTATTGCAAAGAAAAAACTCTATCATTCAGCTTTCAGGAGGGAAGTTGCCCCCGCTTACTATTTTCCTGGGTGCACCACTGGTCAGGAACATAGCTCCCAATCCCGTTCTTCGAAAACAGGAGGGCAACGGGAAGTGAGGCAGGAATGGGCATCATTCGAACCATTGCAGCCAGACTTCTGTGACGAGCAGGTACAAGAAATCTTTCAGATACATTTTGCTACGAAATCGAATCCCCTTACGCCGCCGTTGAGTATAAGTAATAAAAAAGGCTCTCTCGATTCGAAAATTCCCGTCATCAAGGCTCCGCTAGACTAGTCCGGAAAGATCGAAGAGATTCTAACAGAGTATATAAATAGGGAGGCAATTCATCAAAACGCAGTTTTTAGTAAAGAGTGTTGGATGTTTGAGCCAGTTAAGAAGTGTGTTTTGTAAGCAAATTATAAGTCAGTGCAGTAGTTGTTTTGTTTAAGGGAGGTAATAAAAATAGTTTATTGTTGTTTTTGGACTATTATTTTGAAAAACGAACTCAGGAAATATCATAACAATGCTATTGAGAAAATCAAGACGCAAATGGTAGGTACAGATTATTGAAGGCGGTTCGTCTGAAAAGAAGGAACAGCGAGGACCATTATAGTTTTTTTATCTTTTGAAGGCATTGCCACACATAAGTGTAACAGCTGCTCGTTCACCTCACTTCACCAATTTTTTTTTCCATTTCCGTTGTTGAAAACATGCGTAAAATTGGTCTCAATCTGAATCAGAATAAACAAACTATTGAGTTGGTAAAATTTATTTCATGGAAGATTCACACAATCCCTAACAGTGACTCAGGCATACTTTCCAATTCAACTGGAAACAATCCATATTCAGCTTGAATCGACTTCGACAATAGTGATCGAAAAGGCCTATCTAGAAACATGTTCTCAAGTGTCATTCAACAAAAATGTCGTCGTGATCTTCTAGTTTTCTCAAGTCGATATTTTTCGACACAACAGTTTCTTTTTTCAATATTATTTCATTCTTGATATTTTCTTTTTTTATCCATTTCTTATTCTTCGTGATTTTTTTCTTGACATTCAATAAATTTTCTTCTGCTTTCCTTTTCTTGTAGTCTTTAATGAGCTCATCATAGTGTCCCTTGATTTTTTCCAGATCTTGTTTCATGATATTCCATTCCACTACAGAATCGGCTCCTTGATTTTTTGTTGGATCAATTTCAGCCGAGTACTCCGGAATTTCGATCCCGAGTTTTTGCATAATACTCACAATAACATCGTCTACATATGTATTTATGATTAAATCAGCCTTTTTGTCCTAAAATAATAAACAGTTTGCAAATCTGAAAATCAAAAATTGATTCCATATTTGAATGCCCTTCATTATATTCAACAAACGACATTTCAGGTAGTAATGAATAAAATATGAAGGGACAGTCGTCCAGTGGTGAAAATATGTCGATTAGATGTGAAAGACACAAATAATAAATAATAGGTTTCCAATAGTAGGGGGGAGAATGTTGTAAAATGAATTAGCATCACTCGTTATATCCCTTGATTATTCTCTACAAACAATAACAATTTTGCAAGGAATGATATATCACTTCACTTTTTCTTAACTTCATATATGTTCGTTATAAAAGTTGATTAAAAACAGTAGTTGATCTTGAACACTGTTCACTTTGAAATACGACATAGGGTTTTGAACAGCTCCAGGTGCAAAGTGCAAACTGGTTTCAAATTATTGCTGAAAAACTGAGGGGCCTCAAATTATGCTCAAAACAGACCTCAACCATGCAGTAGAAGAAATAAAAAGATGTACTATGAGCATTTATCGAGAAAATAATGAGCAGAATAATTCTGTATTATGGAAAAGATAAATTTTCATGGCCAGAAAACGAAGATTCAAATGTTATAGGGGACCAAGACATTGTTAAAGTTCTTTCTGAACCAATTATAAACATTTTTGACCTTTGAAAGTTTTCAACTTTTTCAACAATAAAGATATTTGAATGTTTCGAAATTGAAAATATTCTGTAGGAATATATATTTTGTATACTTGCCCTATTTTCATGGAGCAAGTAAATTGCTTACCGAGAAGTACTGCATTCACTCTTGCCCCAAAAGTATGGGAAAGTGTGATGTAATGAATTTTACTCGTTACATCACAACAATGATATGTAACTTTCTAAGAAGACATTAGTGTGTGACGATGATTACTTTATTTTGAAATTAAAAAAAAAATAAGAAAAAACAGAAAATTTGCTCACGCTTCACTCATGAAAAACGTGTTCACACTCACCCAATCTTACCTTGACTTTAGTACAACAAATGACGTTGACATTGTTAGTCAGATATACATGATGGCAGCAAAATTATCATTTATCGGATGA
>JAVJAQ010002355.1:0-52279 GCA_032362365.1 Zygogramma bicolorata | reverse complement strand
TATCCACGGACGCCACATACTGCCTATTCTGTACGTTGGGGTATAAAATCTTTGCTATTAATGTCTGTAATAACAAATAAATGTTATAAAATTATTGCACGCCGTAACACAAGTGAACACTTCCAATGAAATACAAAGACAATGAGCAAGAAGTGTAAGCTGTAATCGTCTACAATCCCTCTCTGAGAAACGAAATTACCTGAATCTGGTCCTTTTACATTTATGATGTGCATCTCGGATTTTACAACTTGAGGGTCTAATTGGTTTTATTATAATCCTTCAGTCAATACCATTTATTGTGAAAACTACTATACAGTGAATGTTTTGGTGGCGGGCCCGACACACTTCCAAGGCAGGCTTGTGTCTAATGTTGTCGAATTTGCAACAGCAAATACATTGGCTAGAGCCGACGAACTATCAAAACCCGTTTCAAAGAGCATTCAGCACACATGAAATATGGAATGATAAAAAAATTCAGTATCGCCCAACACGCTCTAGACAATGACCACAAAATTGGTGAAAGCAATCTTAAACTGATCAAGCGTGTGCATGACACAAGACTACTCGATGCATATGAGAGTCTAGAAATAGCAGAATGTAAAAATATCATGAATGGCGACAGGGGACCTATCCCTTTCAACCCGCTTTTCAATTTATTGTTGAGAAAGTAATCAGAATAATCAAAAATAACAGATGACTGACCGACAAACTTTGCAGGTAGTGACTGCACTAGTTCATCGAGAAATTAATTAGAATAATTAGCAATAATAAACAAAGTCCATGTCGGACCAAAAAACTTATCAATTTTCTTTTCCTGAAGATGCTAACCTTCTTAGCGAAACGCGCGTCGAGTACAAAAATATCAGTTTGGTGTTAGGGTAAGTGATCTCGAGGAAAGTTTTCAACTTTCACACCAAAGGTTCCAATCCCATCGTTTATTTTGTATTCACCATAGTATTTAGTGCATCACGTAGATCGACCGTTGGCGCAGCAGGAACCCACCTCCGCGGACCATTTTGGGATGCTGCGAACGATCCGCTGCAACACCGTCTCTCGGCCCCGCCCCCTTTTGTCTCAACCTCCGGCGAGGGAGGCGCATGCGCGCATCGACCGCCAATGCAAGACGCGGCTCGTAAATCAATTTGAGAAAAGCCTGCGGCCTGCAGGTTGTTTGGAAACCGATGGAAACGTACCTCTGAAAGTTTCCCGTGCCCGTGGCTTGTTGAACTCCATCGACTTCGTGTGCGACGGAATTTTAACGGGGAATTTAATTCAGCGACATACTCAGAAACTAATTGGGGTTTCTGGGTTTTTTGGGCCGGAAGGGTTGAAATGAAGAAGGCAAAAAAAAACAGAAAAATACACGTTTATAGATAGATAGATACTTTATTGGTGTTAATATACATTACGTATTCACACAAGTCCAAAAAATGTTCACATACAATGCTATACAATACATTCAAAATTTACAACAGAAAAAAAAACGAAAAACATATCGAGGATGTACAGTTACGGTTGATAAAATTTTTTCATAATAAAATTGGTGGTTATTATATACCGAGGTCATCTTCAAGAAACTCATCTATACTGTAGTAAGCTTTGGATATTAGAAGATGTTTTATTTTGCATTGAGTATCAGGTAAACTTCGTGTTTCCTGTTGAAGTTTATTGTAAAATTTTAAAGCTCAGTACTTCGGCCCATTTTGGCTTTTTTTCAAGGCGACATATATCTATAAGCATATCTTTTTTCATTTCTAGTATCATGTTTATGAATATTTCATATTCATACTTTTGCTTTTATGTAGACTAAGTTTTCTAAAATGTACAAAGATGCGAATGTTAGTATGCCCATTTTTATAAAAGATGTTTCATCTCTATTATAAATTCCATCTGGAATTCTAATTGCTTTTCTTTGTAGCCTGAATATTCTTCGACTTTCTGCAGCATGCCCCCATGCAATTATAGCATAAGCGATGAGTGAATGACATAGAGCAAAATATGCTGTTCTTAGTGTACCATTCGATGTACAATTCGATAGATTTTTCAATACATATAAGTTTTTCCTCAGTTTCTTTGCTGTATAGTTAATATGTTCATCCCATTTTAATTTTGGATCAAGATACACACCTAAGAACTTTACACTTGTCAGTGAGTTATCATATTCGTTCGAATTGTTTTAATGTAAATATAATGCTTTGTGTTTTACTTGTGTTGATGAAGAGTTCATTTGCACTGAACCATCTTTCTGCATTTGACTGTGCCTCACCCGGTCTGCTCCTGACTTCATTCATAGTTTTGGAGTTCATTAATAGGGTTGTTTCATCAGCATAGAGTACAAAAAATGATGTTAGTGTTTCCCCGTAAGGTAGATCATTGATAAAAATCAGAAAAAGTAGGGGTCCCAAGATAGATCCTTGTGGTACCCCTGTCGAAATATATTTACTTGTTGATAGTGTGTTTCCTATTCCTACTGTTTGTTCTCTATTAGTGAGGTAACTTTTCATTAATTGAATGCTTTCATAGCTGAAATGGCAGATTTTCAGTTTTTCAATGAGCAGATCGATTTATGAAGTATCACAACATGGGTCCTTTCCAGTTATTTCAATGTTTCGAAGACACCAAAAGAAGGAATTATTGTGAATTCAGCATACTTCGTATAAATAGTATATTGTTTACCAAGTAGGAAAAGACTAACATTCCTGGATGACTGTGAAGATTGCTAAAACGAGGCGCGAGCCGAGACTTAGTAACACAGAGTCCAGGAATGTATTATTTTCTACAAGGTAAACAAACAATTTTTTTGCAAATCGTTCACAATTCGACAGATATTAATTTTGAAAAAATCGCGAGTATTTTTATTCAGAAATGAATGGTTCTTTGAAATTCGTAAGGAAATTACTTGGGTTACTGTGGAAACGTATTAAGGTTGAATTGTCAAACTTGACGTTTATAAATCCAATTGCTGGTGATCTCGAAAGTAAAATGATATGTGAAGATGGAATTTCCATTCCTGGGACTCCTCCAGGGCTGGTTGAGGCAGTGAACACTGCTTCATTAGAATTATTGCCAAATAAATCAAGAGAAAAGTACGTTTTATGGATTATCGCAAATAAACAATGTTTTTTCAATCACTAATGTACAAAACTAAGACGGATTCAAGCAAGCCAACTTAACTAATAAATAACTTAACTTATCAACTTGGAAGCATCTATCATCAGGATTCAATGAGGGCATTCAGACAAGTACTCAATTCAACTTGGAAACTCCCATGTTTTATCTGTCACTTAGGAATTGTTAATTCATTCATAAGTTAAATTGTGTTGCTTGAATCCGCATTCACATCTGTATGACATTCCAGACAAAATTTCTTGAAAAAACATCAAGAGTTCCTTACTGTAAGGGAATTATATTTTACTGTAGTAGTACAGTTATTAGTGTTCTACATAATTGATTGAAAAGAGTTTCCAAAGTAACCCAAGTAATTTTGTCACGAATTTCAAAGCACAATTCATTTGTGAATAAAATTATTCGTGATTTTTCCAAAATTATTAATATCTGTCGAATTTCAAACGATTTGCGAAAAAATATAATGTTTACCTCGTAGGAAAAGCCATATTCCTGGACTCTGGACTGTGTTGCTAAGTCGAGGCTCAAGCCTCGACTTAGCAATCTTCACAGTCGCACAAAATTGTTAGGCTTTACCTAGGTTCTTGGTAAACGATATACTATTTTCGTAGATAGATCGGAAATATTAGAAATGGAAAGAACATTTTGATGGATCTGGTAGTTGTTAGGCAACGAAGAATAAATGTTAGGCAATAAGCTATTCTTATCACCAGTTATATCATGGAGGATAACAAACAGGGAACAAACGTAGCTAGATCCCGCAAAACAAAATCTTCTATCGTGTTACTTACTGATCTCAGTAGAGATTGTAATACGAATTTCATTTATATTCAAGTGGGTCCGGTCACTGACAAAATGGTCTGGGATGTTTATACTTGGACTGAATATATTCCAAAATGAAAAATTAAAAAAAAATTCAAACACATCAAAAAACCTCTTGTCACGTACGTTTGTGTATGGATTAGATCGAAAAGAGCAAGCTGGGCAGCAATGGAATTCCCTACCCTTTCGTATATTTTTAAGGAGGGAGTTCCATCACTCTAGTGATATCGTTTAGTGACTATCGAATTGCGTGCTACTCAAGCATAGTATTATATTCATCTACTAGTTAATAGCTGAACTATCAGCCAAAAAATGGCCCGGACGTGCTAAAATCGTACCAAAATTGTCATATTCCTAGATAAAACCATACAATTCAAAGTAATTTTCTTCGTTCAGGTACATTCTGGTTTCAATTGTTTATGCAATTTGATATTTTAAAATTTGAAATTGGCATTCGTTTATAAGTCTTAGGGCTCTGAAGTCCCCCTTGAATTTGTTCCATTTCAAAACCATATATTGAGATCTATACAATGTTCCGAATATTTTAATTGGTCTAATGGCTTTGATTAATATTTCATTAATACATAAATACCAGATTTCAAATAATTCACCCAATCGAAATATGAGAACAATATGCCAAGAAAAGAGATAAATCTGCAATGAATTCTTCCACCAATTCAGCGACAAATTCCGAATTTTTCGGGGTTTCTAGGTTTTGTGTCGGAACGGTTCTACACTTCTATACAGTCATCAAGAAAAGGTTGCTGAGCCTTTTCGAAATACGAAAACAATGGAACAAAAATAGTATTTGATTGTTTTATATATTCATTTTTTTGTTTGTCAATAGACTGCATTTGATTTTATTAAAAGGTGGCTCCTGCACTACCATTTTGTAGGGAATTACCCTCTTGTGTTTATATCTCTACAAATATATTTTCCATCGAATGGCACAAAAAGTTTTTTTTTCGACACTTTTGATTTTACTGCACTTCTGAATGAACTAATGAAGATACGCAATTTGATTTTTTGATTTCATTTTTACTCAGAGTACGTCTAGTATCACCTATGAGACCAATTATTACTCTCTAGAATAGAATATAGACCACTAGCTTTGATGTATATTTTGGCCCTAGGTCCTCGCTTCGAAAGTATTATATGACAAGTTGGATATGCGCCTCAGAGATCATCAACAGCTGGAACATTTTTCGTTACGAAATGAAAACAAGTTTCTGAAAGGACTTTTACTGTCACATTGTTTTCCCATAAAAGAGTAATTATGATCAGACGAGCATCAAGACAGATGACTTGGTTGGGACAGATAATTATTTCTCCAGAAAAAAAGACATGCTAGATGTTATAAGGGATTCGAGTTGCATCACGTTGTATTAGATTAGATAGCCTCAATATTGGCTCCTTCATATAACATCTCGTGTTTTTTAGCCTTGCTAACGCCTAATATTCCTGTAAGTTGATCCACCATTACTCTCACACAACCTTGCAGTTGTGGTGCCTGCCTCATTCCTGTGAAGATGTTCCACTAGTCTGGACAAGTAGACTTGAATGCCTCCTCACGGGCTGAACCATCGCCATGAAATTATTGAAATCCTATTTGACCATCTCCACCAAGTTCACTTTTATAGTTAGTGACCACAATCTTATTTCCTTGCTCATACTTATTACATTGACGAAAATTGGAACTCTGGAAGAAGAATCAGTATAATATAGAAGTGCTCTCAACGAATCGTTGATACTAAATCACAAATTAGCTCATGTTTTAGAAGCTGTTTATGTGGAATACCAGAATTTATGGTTGAGCTACCATACAAAGAGCCACTAACAACCATATAGAGATTTTCGCCAGACAGCAAACTTGTTAGCAAACATTCAACTGAGTTTTTGAGCCTTCGGACAGCAATTTGGTGTTTTCGAAGAGTAACGAAACCTGAAAGGGAAATTCGACAGGTCTTCTAGATTACAACAAAAGTCTATTGTATAAAGTCGCTCCGGAGAGTTACGATACTCAAGAATGATAGACTTGCCTTGTCGCACGAGCTCATAAATATAAAAAAATAGTTGAATAGTATATTCTGTTGGAGAAATTACACCTCTATAAAGTAAGGGCCCCCCCCTTTCAATTTTTCGAGTCAAAATGTGTACGTGTTAATGTGAACATTCTCGTTTGGTTCGAACTGAACACGGGGTATCTCAAAGTTCAGTTCTTGGCCCCTATTTAGTGAACTTCTGATCCCTGATTTCAAACTCTATTCATTAATAATCTATTTTCAATCCGTGGCTATTGAAAATTAACTTTCAATCCCTAGAGTTTCAATTGACAGTAACGTGTCGCTGGAAAGGAAAGCTAGACGCAGTTGTTGCAGTTCAGGTGCTTGCAAATATCTGTATAGAAACACTTTTTTTCTGACGTGAGGGATTTTTGAAATAACCTTCCACAACAGCGCTACGTATCATTCATTTTGGATTGGTTAATTTGTGTATTTGATATCAATCCACGAACTGTTGAATAATAAATTTCCTGAAAATATGATTTTCAATTCAATGTTACAAAAAATTTGGAGCAAAAATTTGCTGAATTTGGCATTTAGACAACTGAATGTAGAGTTGAGATCAAATTTATCAAGTTGAATGTTACATATCCCATCATTTTCATTTTTTTCCGGAAGCGGCCGCCATTAACTCACAATACACGTGCATTTTTAATGAGCCAATACCTGAGAACTGTCAAATACGTAATGAACAGTTTAAAATAGTGGGAGTAGAATGAATTATTGCACGGAATAGAAACATTTTTTCCCTCCTAGTATATTGATGTGTACCTACAGCTTGAAAATGTCCACTCAAAACTTACAGTATTATGTTGATCACATTAAAAAAAAACACTGAATTTGAATGTGAAATTCTGAAGTATAACTCGGGTGAAATTCCGAGATATACCTCTGGATTTCAATGTGAAATTCTAAGGTATAACTAGGTATTTTTGACTCTCGACATAAGAGAATTTTAATGTGGAATTCCAAGACATGAGTCGGGAATTGAATGTAAAATTCTAAGTTGTTACTAGGAGATGAAAAAAGTGATTCTAATATAAAATACCGAAATAAAAATTCTAAGGTAAAACTCTTGTAAAAGTCTGAGATATAACTCTGGATTTCAATGAGAAATTCAAAAATATAAGCCTGGCTTTTAATGCAAAATTCCGAGATGAAACTCGAGATTATAATGTAAAATTTCGAGATGCAATTCGGGATATTTCGAATTTCGAGAATTAACTCTGGATTTTATTCCAATGTACGATTCCGAGCTATTAGTGTGAATTTTTGAATTCCGGGATAAATGTCGAAATTTTAATGTAAAGTTCCGTAATACAACTCGAGGTTTTATTGCAATCAAGTTGAAACTGTAAAATTCCGAATATTAACTCGGGTTTCAATGTGGAGTTCTGAGATATTAGTCAGGATTTCGATGTGATATCCTGAGGTATAATTAGGTATTTTTGAATCTCGACATAAAAGTCGTGAGTTCAATGTGAAATTCCAAGAATATGAATCTGAAATTTAATATAAAGATCCAAGCTGCTACTCAGATTTTGAAATTCAGGGATGAAACAAGTAATTTCAATGTAAAATCTAACATAAAACTTTGGATTCCAATGTGAAATTCTAAGGTATAACTCGGGTAGAATTCCGATATATAACTCTAGATTTCAATGTAAAATTCCTAGATATAACTCTGGCTTTCGATGCATAATTCAATGTAAAATTCCTATATAAAACTCTGGCTTTCAATGCATAATTCCGAGACATTGCTCGGGATTTTCAAATTCCGAGATACAACTCTGGATGTTAATGTAAAATTCCTAGGTATTAATAAGAATTTTCAACTTCCGAGATGACTGTCGGAGTTTTAATGTAAAATTCCGAGATATAACTCGGGATTCCAGTTGAATGTCTTATGCTCATTTCGGGTAAAATTCTGAGATGTAATTCTGGGTTTCAATGCAAAATTCCGAGATATAACTCTAGATCATAATGTTGAATTTCGAGATTTAACTCGGGATTTTCAAATTCCGAGGTATAACTCAGAATATTCAACTTCCGAGATAATTCGGGATTTTGAAATTCTGAGGTGAAACTCGTATTTTTTATGTAAAGTTAACTCGGAATTCAAGAAACTGATATTCCATACTCTGCTTGTCCCTTCCAGAGCATAGTAGCATACATCTCCGTCTTCCATCAGTACCCGCTTTGCGTACGGTCCGCCGCGACGCTTCGAGCGTCCCGACGCCTCCGCGCGACGTCGTCTCTCGCGACGCTGGTGCCGGTGCCGACCTCCCCGACGCCAGCGCCGCACCAGGGGCGTGGAGAGGGGGGCCCGGGGAAGGGCGGGGCGTGGCCTGACGTGTTCCGAGCCACGAAAAGTGAGGATCAATTCTACTTATTTAATACAGCTTTCGTATTAGGAGCGTGTATATAGTTAGGAATCCACTGTAAACCGATTTGCGCTTAAACTCGGGTTTTATCTACGCTAAGTACTGAGGCTTAACTCGGCATTGTGTTTGGCTAAGTGAACAAATAGATGGAGTGGTGATATTTATTGACTTTTCATTGTGAGATATCTTGGCGGAGGACGAGCGGAAGCCGAAGGACTTTCGTCGGGCTTTTTTTCTAAAGCGAAAGGTGAGTTTTCGCACTTTCTCGATGGTACGTTTGGGAGTTTACGTGTTGGCAGATCTTTCAGTGCTGGTAGTCTCTAACAGTGAAGATGCTTTGGTATATAAAAGTCAAGTCGATTGATGCATACGCCATCAACGCATACAAAACACAATAACCTACCGGTCAGAAGTCAAGTTTGCCATTATTGTATATTATACACATAGGGTGAGATGGGAGCAATTATTTAGGAGCCATGCGAGCTACTCACCAGAGTATATATATATATATATATATATATATATATATAAACTAGCGACCCGCCCTAGATTCGCAGAGATAAAAAAAAGTTATTGTGGGTTATCCCTAAGAGATAGACATATACCACCGGGGACTCTCTTGTGAACCTTTCTTCAAGGTGTACAATACTGTAGGACATAATTTTGATCTATCTCGTAGAGTTCAGCCAGCGTTTGCAATGTAAGCGCAAAAAATTTGTAGATTTACGACATCACATTAAAAATCTCCTAAATTAACAGTGTTTCTCTACTATAGTATGCGTGTGTTATACGTATAAAACTTACTGTTGAATCCCTCTATCTATTAAAGAAAACAACATCAAAATCCGTTGAGTAGTTTTCAAGATCTAAGCATACCTACATAGGGACAGTCAGCCAGCAGGAAGTCGACTTTGTTTTATACTACCTATGTAGTGAAATTTTTCCACTACTAACACCGAAATATCGACATTTCCATTAATACAGATTTTAATTTCTGCCGAAAGAGCAATGCTATCACCCTCTATTATAAAATATTACTGAAATTGCGACATGTCATTAGGCCTAGGAGTCCGGTTGTCTAATAGGCTGAAACGAAATGCGACTTTGCTGTCTAAAAAAGACGCTGTATCAAAACCTGGAATTGTGGTGGAATTGTGAATGAAAACAAAAAATGAGTGAGAATTTAAATGAAAGTGATTCAAGTGATGCAAGCTCGTAACCCTCTTGAAGTTATGAAGGCGGTATTCCATGCCAGTAGCTATTTGTTACCAATTGAAGCGACTACACTATAGACTATAGAGACTTTTTCATCATTTACCTGTGTGATATTCCTTCATCATTATTTACCTAGGTTGGGTAATTTTTATTCTAATCGGGGGAAATGCCTGTTAATATTGTAGATAGTAGATACAATATCATTCTTGCCTCCATAGTTGTCTATTTTTATTAAAGAGGTACAGAGACATATAAACCGTTACAATGTTGTATTCATTGGGCTTCGTGGGGCGTTAGTTATGTTTGTGATGCAATTACCTTGTGATGCTGGTACTCAGTTTTATCAGGTTCATCACAGCTCTGACGTCTGGGTGCACTCGAGAGAGCGTTTGAAAGAAGTCGAAAAGGTTATAAACCCCCTTTTTCACCCCGTTTGACAACGAATTTCAATAGAAAATCCAAACACGCCTTCCATCAATTCTGTTGAAGAACTTTTCTGCAAAATTTGAAGTAGATGATTGAAGTACGTTGTCTCATACAAACTTTGACCCCATTTTCCAACCCCTTAGGGGTGGATTTACGGAAAACCTCCTAATCGGATGCCTACGTCATACAAAGAACACAACCTCCAAGTTTCAGATCTCTACGAGCAGTGGTAAGAAGCTATACGTTGATTGATTCCTATAATAACTTTCTACCTTTTCAACCCTGTTAGGCGATTAATTTCAATAAAATACGAAACACGTATTCCATGTATAATCTGTTAAAGAAAATTCGAGCTAGATTGGACCAGGAATCACGTTGTTCCATACAGATTTTTCGCCCGTTTTTCACGCCCTTAGGGTTGGAATTTCCGAAAACACGATAAAACGTATCCTATGTCCATCTCCTGGTTCTAAGCTACCTCCTTATCAATTTTTGGTTATAATTGCACGAGTGCATAAAAATTACCGATAATTTTGCAAGAAAGCGTGATATCTAAAAATTGCAAGAGTTCATTTTCATATTTTGGCGAAAGTGCCCGAGCCCGAAGGACGAGAGCTCTTTTACAAAATATGAAAATAACCGAATGCAATTTGTATAAGATATCACGCTTGAATGCAAAATTATCTGGTCATTTTTATGCACGAATGTAATTCATTGGAATATTTCACGAATAAATAAATTCTCAAGGAAATGTTATTTTTTGTTCATTTATACTTTCCTCTATAGATTGTATGGAACTCTCACCAAAACGCGAAATGTTTTTCTATTTTTGAAGTCTATCTGACATTTATTTTTGTTGTTTACTGACGTCTAGCGATACGGTTTCAAATGTGTTGTTATGGTGACTTGATACAATGCAATTACCGCTGTAAGTTTTCGATAATTGCATTGCTCTTATGGGACATTTTATATATGAGGGAAATATTCAAATAAATCGGTTCAGCCGTTCTCGAGTTGGTTAGATAGTGATAATATCTCTTCCTGCATCTCATATCAATTTTCAGTCAGGTTGAACCACAAAAATCCTACTGTTATCAGTCACAGAGGGCCTGGGAGAGAACTCATACGTTAGAACAATTGAAAATCGATAAGAGTTTCAAGAACTGCCTGCTCTTTCAGTTCTTCCACTAACCTCACAAAATCCTAGACAAACAAAATCCTTTATCATTAAACTATATAAGGTGGCTGCGTCGAATGATTCCCCCACAAGTGACCGGTATAAACAATACAATATCGTTTATCAAATCCGATTATCGAAGCCAAAAATAGACTTTGGCATCGGTGACTAGCTTAAAATATTATACGGTTGCAACTCTTTTGATTCATTGTAATTGGCGTGAAATAGCTGGAATAGATTCCACTCAACAAATATTGGTATTGAAAATGCAATAAATAAATTTCCATTTTATATCATCCGATTTTCACTATTTCAATTAAACAAAATACCTCGTGAAATTGTCAATGATTTAGAAATGTTTATACATTTGATGGTTTGCGTTAATTTTTTTCACGTTCCTTTGGGAGTCAGTATATATCTCTTCCGAATATCTATACCTATATTAATATTATGAAGAGATTCGTTTCTGACTTTGTATGTTTATTTGTAGGGGGTAATCTCAAGAAAAACTGATCCGATCATGAAAATTATTTCACTAAGAGAAACATATTGTATTATGTTATGAGTCTGAGAAAAACGGGCAAGATGTTATGTTTTACCTTACCGAATCGGTATCCATTACAATTTCCTTATCGAATGAATAGATAAATGATGACTATGAGGTAAATGAAGAAACAGTATACTGATTGCGTATCTTTTTTGCTGTGATCGGTTATGCTTCTCCCAATTTGTTATAAAAACAAAGTTAAATATTCATTCAGAACTAATGAATATACAATACCAATTCATTGAAAATAACTCTAAATCCTGAGTGAGGCTCCGTTCCACTTTTGTGAATTGATTTCATGAAGAACAATCAAAAAATTACAATCAAAGTGACTCATAATTCACTTTTTAACGAAGTGAAGTCGATGTATTGAATTCACAATTCTGTCCAACTCTACATCAGGATAATATTTCATTATCGAACCCAGACAAGCTTGTTCTGCTCGAAGAAAACTCTCTCTTGAGCACATCAATAATTTGATTGATATGACTACTGAACAGAGTCTCGTACATCAGTAATGATCGACAATACGGATTTCGCCATAAAAGATCAACCAGTGACTTATTGGCGTATGTTTCTCATATTTGTCAGCATTCTATCGAAAACTTCGGAGAAACGTTAGCTGTTGCACATGACATTTCAAATGCGTTTGATCCAGCTTGGCATCGGGGTCCTTTCAAAACTGTCGTCTTATGGTTTGCCTCCTCAGTTGTGCGCTTTATTAAAGAGTTTCTTGTCTGATGGGTTTCTGTATGTGGTTGTTGATGGAGTATCATCTGATATTCTCCCAATAAATGCAGGTGTTCCACAGGGTTCAGTTCTGGCGCCCACTTTGTTTCTGCTACATATCAATGATTTGCTGAAGAAACATCTTGTTCAGTGCATAGTTTTCTTCTTCTCAAAGAAAGACGATCTATCATTATGTAGTATTCAGATGTCAGGAGTAACTATTTCTACAAAGTCAAGTATCTCGATGCTAGGAATTACGATCAGTAATAATCTCTCATGGAAAAACCATGTAAGATCGAATGCTAAGGGCGCTTTCAACAAGCTTGGATTCCTATTTCGTGCGAAGGAATACTTCACTTCTCGTCAGCTTCTAATGATCTATTAGGCTCATAACTACCTGTCTTGGAATATAGTTCCCATGCATGGAACTAAAACGTTCATTGAAGCTTCTCGATTCTATATAGAGAAAGGCAATCCGTCTTATTGGTGATTCTTCTCTCACAAACTCGCTCACTTCGTTGGAGCATCGTAGAAAGGTCGGAGACTTGTCTCTCTTAGATATTTTCACGGTCGATGCTCTTCTGAATTGCTATCAATCGTTCCAACCTCTGCAATATCTACACGGATGACTCGACGAGTACAGAATTCCCAACCCTTTGTTGTGAACTTGGAGACCTGTCGAACCTCTCTTGCTCAGGGATCTTTTTCAATAGAACAGCTGAATTTAGGAGCTCCTTGCCGAGAGAGGTTTCTCCTGAGGCTTACAAACTTCAAAAATTCAAAGTGAATGTTGATTCTTATTCCCTGTCCCTTGATTCACGCGGTGCTCCTTGAACATTACAGGGCTTTCCTTTCGTGTGAATCTGCATATAAAAAAAATGTTTAATCAGTTTGAAAATGGAAGTGCGCATGTGCAGAAAAAATGGTTGAACGTCATTGTCAAAAAAGGCGTGAACTCATTGGTTGATTCTTATTCCTTGTTTCATTTGTATAAACAGGTATAATTTTGTCCTACTCTTTATCTTATTTCTTATTTTATCTCATTTGTTGTGTAAACCCAGGGTAAATCTCTATAAACATTGCTTTCAGTAATGGTACTCAGGATTATGATTATTGCAAGCATGGCACAAAATAATTATTTATGTATCAAGGGCGTAAAATAGGCTTTTATGTCCGAAATACATTAAACATTTTATGCACGACCGGTATATTTTATGTCATATAGATAGATACCTATTTATATCTAGAACTCGATAGAACTACATCAAGGCAGCCGTGAGGCGGCTGTATATTCATATCATATAGGAAATTAAGAAGTGATGGAATGACTGGTTACATGGCAACTCAGCCAATTTTTCGGAATAAGATTATAAACGCTAGTAGCCATATTTGCTGTCATTGATGAAAATGTGAATTGAACAACAGAAAACAACAAATCCAAAAATATCCATAAATAACTGTTCTAATTGTATTTTCAATATAAAGTTATAATTTATCTTGAAATTAATTATGTTCATTGTTTTCATTATAATTGTTCATGA
Source organism: Zygogramma bicolorata (assembly GCA_032362365.1). Lineage (NCBI taxonomy): Eukaryota > Metazoa > Arthropoda > Insecta > Coleoptera > Chrysomelidae > Zygogramma > Zygogramma bicolorata. The sequence continues at coordinate 38,249 of JAVJAQ010002355.1, read as the reverse complement.
AGTATTGGGTTTAATCATATGATTTTGCATCACATAAATATAAAGAAAATTGTAATATTCGGCACAATTATTGAAACACAGATGTCCTGAACTAAACAGGAAGTCTCATTAAGACTTAAGACTTACCTATAAGTACAATAGATATAATGATAGTCTGATGATGCTCGTTGATTGATTCTCGACTCCTAATGTACACTCCAATAATTAAATATTAATATGTTTTCGGTATTTCTGCATTTATTGAAAACAATAAAATATAGGCTTCTAACGATATGAGATTGACATTCACTTCAGCGCCTGCTCAACGATTTTATCGCCCGCCGGGCGATAAAGTAGACCGCGGGCACTAAAGTGCTATTTTACGCCCGCAAATCCGGACGATAAAGTGCTACTTCACGCCCGGTCGTGCATAAATAACCATTTGGGCACTCGTAAAAATTGAATTACATCAAGCAGATGATACGATCGTTTTTTGACATATATTTTCCGTGCAAAAAATGCTGGACTCAATTCGCACAGGCTACAACATGTATATAATCTGGGCAGGTGTTACATGGATAAAAGTTTTAGAAATGCCTTCATTCCACTATGGGGTAATAATCAATTACTATTATCATATCGCCTGGCTTATTCGTTTTCTATTAGTTGATATAGTATACTCGATTAATAAATTACCCTAATCTCTTTGAGAATAGCTGGTAGTGAGAGAGTAATCGGAATCAGAGTGAGATTATGAATAGCTTGGCACATTAAAATTGATTATGGCGCGTGAACTATTTATTAAAAGGAGAAATAATAAATGGCGCTGTCTTCACGATGGTAGTTATTATTTATAGGTGGTCAACCACATTATTGAGAAACACTACGGAATTAACTATTAGACATTATTATCAAATAATAATCAGATCATTAGGAACTTGGGTATTTTTGTTTTGTTTTTCTGGTTTCTCTTCTTCTCCAAATAAGCAAATTGAAATCACAACACTTATAAAAGGAGTAAAATAAAAAAAGTCGCGAATACTCTCTGATAGAGCTAAATGTATATTATTGAAAGACGTTTAATTTTTTACAAGAAGGAATAGAAAGTCAATCTAAAACAGCTACTTCCGTGCCTATATGGGCCGACGGGCATTGGAAATCTCCTTGCTCAATTGGTATACCAAGCTCATGCAAATTGAATCAGATAAAAAGCATACATAAGAAATATCTCCACAATAAAGCAAATTGAAGAACTACATTGTGTTTTCATTTAGTTTTACGTTAGATAGTTCGGTGATCCACTCTTACTGAAAAGGACAGTCAGGACCAGGATCAATTTTTCCACACCAACCTTTTTAGTAATAATATCATTGAAAATTTCCCTCATATATAAAATGTCCCACAAGAGCAAAGCAATTATCGAAAACTTACAGCGGTAATTGCATTGTACAAAGTCACTATAACAACACATTTGAAACCGTTTCGCTAGACGTCAAAATATAACACAAATAAATGTCAGATAGACTTCAAAAAAAGAAAAACATAGAGTAAAGAGGAAAGTATAAATGAACAAAAAATAACATTTCCTTGAGAATTCCTTTATTCGTGATATATTCCAATGAATTACATTCGTGCATAAAAATGACCAGATAATTTTGCATTCAAGCGTGATATCTTATACAAATTGCATTAGGTTATTTTCATATTTTGTAAAAGAGCCAAAATATGAAAATGAACTTGCAATTTTTAGATATCACGCTTTCTTGCAAAATTATCGGTAATTTTTATGCACTCGTGCAATTATAACCAATAATGACTGATATTCTTGAAAAACGGAGATCAGGAGATCAAATTTCTTTTATCTAACACTAGCACAATACTACAATGAATGGTACATTGTCATTTGGCTTTTGATATATTTCTTTGACCACTTAGCTCCTATGAAATCAGCTATAATTAACTGAATAGTTTCAAAGTACATGAAATGAATTGGACAGAAAAAGAATAAACATTTCAAAATCGTGAAATTATTGAAAAAAGTGGAAAACGTGAACAAATATCGGAAAGAGACCCGAAACGGTAGATTAGTGAGTGAAACGAAAGAAATCAACAGGGGAAACGAAAAACTCATAGAGTTCAAGAAAAAAAAACAAGTCACGAAAACCAACAAAATCCGATAAAAACCTATAAGTGGCAGAATAGACTAACATAATCAAGAATGAACCGGGAATTTTCTAAATGGAATTATATTGCGGAATTGAGAAAATAAAGAATGAAAAACTGAAGTAGTTTGGAAATGATGTGGAATATAAGGAAAAAAGATACATATCGAAAGGAGAACTGATGAGACTGAATCATTGATAGATAAAATACAATTGAAATTTCAAAAAATCCACTGATTGACGAAAAAGGAATAGCACATGTCGCAATCTATCTCTGGTGATAACAGTTATCTCTAGAGAAGTAGCTATTGCGGATGTTATTGGACCAATGATTGCTCGTTTTATCCTTGTCCGGTTATTGTAAAAAGTGTGCATCAAAATACGTATGGAAAAGTCTTGAGTATCGAATTGTATTAATTATACTATTGGATCATTATATAATATTCTGAGTACTGTTTGAACGTCATTATTTTGTGGTGGATAATTATTTGTTCCGTAGTTTCCTGAATTTCTAACCTATCGCAATCTGAAAAAATTTTAATCAATATTGGAATCTATACAAGTGTAGAAGAGCAGATTTTTAGTCTACCCCGAAAAGTTGATGCGTCAATTGAAAATATATCGGTGAAGCGTCTCGATCTTTGGAAGTGCGAAAGAGTGGACACAAGATCTAGATCAGGAACAGACAGATAGGTGGTTCTAAATTATCAGAACACATTCTTACTGTCAATGGAGATCACACAGTAGAATGGAACGACACTAAAATTATGACAAAAGAGAGCAATGGCTGGAATCGAAAATTAAAGGAATCTGCTTTCATCATGCTGTCGGCCGAAGAATGCATATCTATGAGTTCGCTTGATATGGATCGCGGATGGCTGCCCCCCCTGAAGGACAAAATGTTATGTCAGATTTGAAATGTTTAACAACTGTCAATAACGAAGATTGTTAACAAGAAATATTTGCCTTTGAACAGGAATTTGCGTATAAGTTTTGAAAACGAAAGCGTATTCAGATTGTGGTAGGTTATAAACCATACGCTTCATAGTACTATTCATACTCCAGATATACTCCAATTGTTTATACCATTACATATTTTGGAATTTTAAATGATCATTCGTTTATTGTTCTCAGAGGGGTACAACCTCTTATGTTTGATCCATATCAAAACGTTATATTGAGATATATACATTGGTTTGAACATTTTAATTTTTTTTTAGCTTTGTGGAAGCTGTCTGAGCTGTCTCTCACTGCCGGGTCTCCAGAAAGCTTCCAGCCCCTAGGGCTTATTGCGCCTTGCTTCCCTACACTCCATATCACCCATTCCAACAACGTTGTCCCTGCACAAGCTTGTGCAGGTTGATTGCTGGGTGTTTGTCATATTCGTCTGGATCCAGAATCGGTTTTCAATATTGATAAATGTTGCATTTTGTGATCCAAAGCCCCACATTCGAGGTGTCTCTGTCCATTTGTCACATTGTTTGCAGCAAAGGTCGCCGTTGCACAGCCCTGTTATTATTCAGAGATTCTTTGAAGGGGCAGGTCCAGTTTGTAGCCTTGTTATTACCCTTATCTGATTCCTGTTAGAACAAAGTAGGTTCTCATTTTTTTTCCTTGAGGGTCCTATTATGAAAGTTCTTTCGTGAGCACTACTAGGTATATTTTCCCAATAATCTCTGTTTTGTACTCACTCAGTTCCTTATTTGATTTCGAACCATCTTTCTAGGTACCCCCATTGCTGGCTCTGGTCCAGTATGTGGTGTCGATGGTCCTTTTCTTGCGAGCTCATTTCCATTGCCTGCGATACCTGAGTGACCTGGGACCCAAAACATTTTAATTGGTCTGATAGCATGAATCATTCTTTCATTTATATGTACACCAAATTCCAAAGCATTCATCTGATCATGATATGACATAAATTTGACAAAAGGAGACTGTAGATTTGCAAGGAACTTGCCCATCAGAACTCCCAACTTGAGATTATTCCATCTAGTAAGCAGACCTCTGAATATATCATTGGAAAATACCAACGACTCATTATACAAGTACACAAATGGACCGAGTTGGTGCTGACGATCAGTTTGATGATTATAATATCCATATACTGATACTTGTACGTTTTCATAGAATTAAATAATAAACTATCATTATGATCATAAGGCAATCATGCCACGTCATGAGCAATTCAATAGCACTTCGGAATTCGAATAAAGTTAACAACTAAGTGCTACGCAATTACTTATCTTCCTAAATAACGAAATAATCCGTATGCGTGGTTCGGAATCCGTAATAACATAAATAAGGAGTGATACTCTCAGTACGAGGACTAATGATATTCGTCCTTGTTTATTCAAGTGTTTATTGTTTATCGACGTTTAACAGTGAGATCGAAGTGTCAATATGCGTCTGACCAATCGGGTTTATTCAAGATGCCTAGGAAACCCTGGTGTATCTACTTATACCTGAATAATTTTGGGATAAACTTGGCGAAAACCGATTGCTTGATTTGTGAGATCTTAAAAACTTCAGATCGCTATTGTAGATGGCGATCAGTCATATACCATATGAAGCTTAATTTTACTAAAGAGGAGTGTGCAACCGAATATTCTAATACTGTTTATTATTTGCCTACTGAGATTTTGACAGTCATGACAGCCAATCAAATGCGTTTTAGAAAACGTGCATGTAACGTGGAAACCTACCGTTAACAACCTGTTAATCCTGTCACTGTCACCTGCTACCCCTGCAAGTTTTAAATGTTTTTATATAAGTTTGTAAGACTAGACCTTGTTTCCGAAAAAATATACTCTGCCCATTTACTTCAGAATGTACGACAAAGTTTTCTTCTATTAAAAAAAGAGAATTGGAAAACTCTTGGGGAAATATAACATAAAAACGATTTTCAAGCCGACCAAAAAGATCCAACAAAGCCTCAGGTCGGCTAAAGACAAAAGAAACCCACTGTCAGCGGCAGGGGTTTACCGCATACCGTGCACCTGTGGGAAGGTTTACATCGGTACCACGAAAAGATCCATGGGTACAAGGCTCAAAGAGCATCAAACGAACTGCAGGCTGGGGCAAACCGACAAATCGGCGATGGCGAAACATGCATTGAGTGAGGGTGACCACAGGATTCTGTTCGAAAATGCAAAACTGATAGCCCCCAACCAGAGTGACCATAGCCGACGGGTACAGGAGGCAATAGAGATCCAGAAACATGTGGACAATTTTAACAGAAATGAAGAAGCATTGAGTCTAAACAGAATTTGGAATCCCATTCTTAGGAAATCAAGAACAACTAATGAAATCACGGCAGGTAGTGCGGCAACTGATAATGATGATTATTCCCCGAACCCGAAAGAAGTAATTAACACTCTAGACTACCTGTATCAATATAAATACGCCTTGAGAAATCGAAACGTTTAGTCATCGGAAATAAGTAAGCCTCTGATGAAGCTGGCCACTCGCGCTAGCGAAACGTCAGGAAGAAGTTCCAAAGAACGACGGCCTTCAAGCCCGAAGAAAAGTAGTTATACTAGTGTGATTTTCGGTTATAATTGCACGAGTGCATAAAAATTTACCGATAATTTTGCAAGAAAGCGTGATATCTAAAAATTGCAAGTTTATTTTCATATTTTGGCGAAAGTGCCCGAGTCCGAAAAATAACCGAATGCAATTTGTATAAGATATCACGCTTGAATGCAAAATTATTATCTGGTCATTTTTATGCACGAATGTAATTCATTGGAATATTTCACAAATAAAGAAATTCTCAAGGAAATGTTATTTTTTGTTCATTTATACTTTCCCCTATAGATTGTATGGAGCACTCACCAAAACGCGAAATGTTTTTCTATTTTTGAAGTCTATCTGACATTTATTTGTGTTGTTTAGTGACGTCTAGCGATACGGTTTCAGATGTGTTGTTATGGTGACTTGATACAATGCAATTACCGCTGTAAGTTTTCGATAATTGCATTGCTCTCATGGGACATTTTATATATGGGGGAAATATTCAGGGTAATACTGGTTTTTGCCCCCCAAACATCACGTGATCTGGAATGTCTAATAAAACACCTCAATTTTCCTGTATAGTAAAAAGCAGCTTGTAACCTAAACGCTGTTCCGCTCGACTTTAATCCTGAATCCGATTAGAAAAAGAGGCAAAATTCACACATAAGACGATTAGTTAGTTAGCCAGTAAATCCTGGGATCCCTGCAAAGAGCATTATCATTATATTATGATTATATTGGATTTACTAGTGCCGTTTTTGAAAGGCAGCGAGTAATTCAGTGCAAGTTCGTCCTTTAGGCTGTAAGGACGCGTTTGAGACATTAAAAATCGATGGAAAAAAGTAGATCTGTGCTAATTGGTCGATGACTTCGCGAGTACCTATCTTGATCTGTGGTTTTCTGTAAAAACTTCTTGGTTTGATTTTTAAAAGCAGAGCAATTATCGGATAAACTGGATATCTTTCATTGTGTCGATAGATAAAATACCTACCATAGACTATTAGTAAATATTGTGGATATTCACCTATCTATATAGTTGGATTGTTTGTGATTCAGTGTTGTTAAACTTTCGGCTCATTACGTGAATTTTCTTGTGTTCATATCCAAATTCTCTGTTCAACATAAAACTGTGAGGATTTTCCATAAACTGCTGCGAATGGCTATTGAAAAATTTTTATGACAGGTAAGAAACAGCCTTAACCCAAAGTTAGGTTAGAATTCTTGAAATCTGATTTTCCAACTATAAATCAATATTTTGGCTTCTCAACTGACAACGGACAATGAATTATCATTCATTCACGATATTTCATGAAGACACTGAAAGGAAATTACAAAATGAGATGAATAGTTGAGATGAGTAGTTAGAATTTAACGAATCATCTTGCCCTTCTTTGGAAAAAAATTCTACACTCATTGGGGTTGATATTCGGTTTATGACGGACCTACAGAGCCTATTCATTTTCCAATTGGGAAACATTCGACTTCTTTATCTCCAAAACGAACTGATAATTCAGATTCCAGTGATTCTAAACCCGCTTCGAGAATGCCATCCAAGAAGTATTGTCTGATAATATATTATTTACTAGGCAGGAAAAATCTAATATTCCTGGACGACTGTTAAGATTGCCAAATCTGGGCGCAAGCTGAGACTTAGCAACACAAAGTCCAGGAATATGGCTTGTCCTAAGAGGTAAACATACTATTTTTCCGTGAATCGTTCAAAATTCGACAGATAATAACTAATTTTGACAATTCACACATGAATGGTGTCTTGAAATTTTCAATGAAAGTACTTGGATTACTATGGATACTATTTTCAATCATATAGGTAGAACAGTAACAACTGTAGAGAAATATCGTTTTTCTACGGATGCTGTTCAATGTGCCACTTCTCTCATCGCTTTCATACGTTCAAAACGAAAGATTTCTCAGTGAGAAATAATTTTTCACTGTTATCACGATAACCCAAGTCAGTTATGAATTGTTACATGTAAGATTGATATGATACGTTCTCCATGTTGACAACGCTACGCCTCGCCGACGATTTGCGTGCAATATCCAAGTAGCCCATTGTTGGCGTTTCCAAAAGAACAAAACCGAAGCACTGCATGATTATTGCTGTCAACTTACCCAACAAAAATAGTTTTTTCTTCAAACGTCAAATAATGATGACATTACTTATCTAACTTGATCCTGTCAAAGTTTGATGTCTCCGCCGGCAGCAGTTTTTTTTTCCTATTTCTTTACGGCGGAGGGAAAAATGTTGTCATTGCAGCAATATGAAACATGTCACAAAGCAACAATACAAATGTCATTAACAACAATTAAACATCATTTTTATTTATAGTAATATTAAAAGTACAATTAGTTAATGAAGCATTTTCAAAATTGAAACCGTGCAACAATGTTCCCGACTCTTGATACGCATTGGTAATTGTTGATGATACTGATGGTCGAGCACAACTTTCAGCAACCATTCCCGATGTTGGCGAATCATGAGGGTTTAAAATTATCGTTCTTATTTCTTACTGAATCCTCTATATATCCTTCGGCAACCGTGCTTGATTTCCAGTCCCCATGTCGTTTGCGGCATTCTTGATTTCCGCTTCCATTAATTAAAAGTGTTGCTGAAGTTCGTCGTAAACAGTGACCCGTGTATGCGCTTGCATCGTTTAAATTTAAATAACTAGCTACTTTTTGGTCTACTGCGCTGATCGAATGTATTCCCATGACGCTTCGGTAACACTTTCCATTTTGGTACTTTTTAAAAAATCGGTTTTCTGTGAAATTTTCAGGCCGCAGTGATGCATACTTTTTATACAGTTCAATGTAGTTTTGACCAATTATCGTGAAAGATCTAATTTGTCGTGTTTTACTGTCTGGGATTTTGATAATTATTACATTTTCTTTATCCTCAATGTCCACAGTCTTCATTTTTACCAATCCGTCGCATCGACAGGCGCCGGTAACCCCAATTAACAAAACAATCTGAAATATTTTTATAATTTAGTAGAGCATACTTCATGCTTTGCAATATAGGTAATTTTTTTTGCCTTTAATCCTAAATACAACTTATCTGGCGCTTCAAACAAAAATTTATCAAACTCGTCTTTAGTGAAAACTTTAGACTTCTTTGCAGTATATCCTTCGCTTGTCTTTTTCAGAAAGGCACGTTACTTTAAAAATTTGCTTATATCCACATTTTTTCTAAAAACTAACTCGGATTTTATCATAGAGTATCGTGACCACATTGTAGAAGATTTTCATTTATTTTCATTTTCCATTATATTAAAATATGCCAGTAAAACGTCTTCGGTAACTTGCCGTACTCCTCTTGTATCGCACCACTCTTGGAAGTGTTGTACGCTAACCGATACTTCATTCCGGACTTGGAGGGCCCCAAACGTGTTACTGCATCATTAGCCGCGGACTCAATTTCGTTTAGGTTTTCCATTTTCGCACTAAATTTGCGCTTGCGGTTGCAACAACAATAAGCTGTCTTTAATAACATAAAATAACTGTCAAACAACTGTAACCAGGGAGACGCAAATCCCACCGACGACTTAATTATTTTAATTTCTAACATCTAGACGACTTTGATAGTTGTCACAGTTTTCGAGTAAAAATAGCGTATGAATTGTACTATTCATGGTTGAAAATTGCTACGTTTGAAGAAAAAATAGTATACTTCATTCGGCAAAGAAGCGACTTTTCTTGACTTGCCCTCTATTACGAGTCTCACTTCGTTCGGCGCGTAATATCAGGCGCGTCAAGAAAAGTCATGCTTCTCCGCCTCATAAAGTAATATACTATTATTGTCGATTGTTGTAGTATAAACAGTTCATATTTATGAAATATTGAATATAATGGAATACGAAGATTTAGAATTGGAAAATACACCTCGAAAAATTGTTCAGAAAGCAATAGATGTTGGGCAATAATTTGCTACCAAGCACATCAAGAGAAAAATATGAAATGTCTTACTGAAACGTCATGGACTAGAAAGTGAAAGCCAAGGTAAATTCTTGTTTCAAAGATACCGTGTTAGTTTATTCTGAAGAGTTGCAAAGGAGATTGAAATCATCAACATTATGGTCTATTATTATCAAAAACTATGTTGATATATCGAAATACGTAAAGCTACGTGCATTTTTGAAACGCAAATCTGAAAAATATGCTCCAAAACAGTCAGAAACATTACTTCTGAAGGAATTCATCAATTTTTAAAAGATGCACCTGATGAAAAGTATTTGCTGATAAAGGTATGAATTGAAAATTTTCAAATTGGGGGTTGGAAATCCGGCAATGTTGCTGAATCTTATATCGACAACTTCATAGCTAACAAAATGAAAATTTCAAAAAAGTAAAATCCATTCAGCCTCCATTAGAACCTGAACACAACAATGCAGTGGAAGCTCAGTCCATTTCCCCATCAACTTCAACTTCGCAGCTAATATTTCAATTACCGAAAACATGTTGAAACAAACAACCTACCTGGAATTACTTTACAAAATTGTTCAAATATAACTGTTAATTACTATTTTGAATAAACTATAGAAATAAGTTGACATACAAATATTATTATATATGTAGGTATTTTAATTTTTGATTTCGATTTGGGGGGCAGCTCCAAAAACCGTAATGAAACCTTTGAAAACATTACAGAATAAAATTATAAAGTGTATTTACAAACTTGATCGAAAAGAACCTACAGCTAATTTATACAAACAAAGAAAACTTTTAGACATTCCTTCATTATACACGTTTAAAATTTGCACATTTATTCACCTGGTCAAAAATGAATTCAAGCATTCAAATTTGATGTTCAAAATGAATAGTGATCAACACAATTACCCAACAAGATTTTCAGAAAATTTGGCATTGATGAAAATCAAAACAAATATAGGACAGCAATCTGTTTACCACAACGGAATAAAACTATACAATGGTCTACCGAATTCATTGAAGAAATATAGAAAATTTCGTTTCAAAAGTAATTTGAAAAAACATTTGATATCATAATTTTTTTTTATTATTGCCATATGAAGATCTGATTCAATTACTCATTTTGATCAGTTTGATTTTCCCTACAATAAGCATGTATATGTTTCTTGGGAAATAAATCGTTGTTATTATTATTAATTTTCAATGCGTGAGATAATGACATATTTCTCACTCGCTTGATTTGCGGAAAAGAATATTTTTAACATATACAAGAGAAAATCTCCTACCGGATACCGGCCCCTTCGCCATTTTAAATATTATCGACTGCTCTTTCGGTTGTGGTTTCCAAGCAGTTATGATCACTCATTCAAACGCTATTACAAAGGAGATTAATAACTCGCTCGTGGAACAGATGCACAAGTATTCCACACTTGTTCATTACAACAGAGAATATTATTCCTCGGTGGTTGGCTGGAATTGGTTTTCAAGAGGCAATAAAGAACTTGATTGAGTTCATAACGAGAAACCGGACTTAATAAAATCTCGACGATGCACTGAAGTGTAAAGGCAGATCCTCATTCGACTGGATTTGGTTATATGGTTATTGAATTTTTTTGAGGATAGTGAGTGTACAGAAAAATAATAATGTGTCACTATCGATTGGTCTATTAGTAGGTTGAGTCGTAGAGCATCAAATTTGGAAGCGAGAGTTTCTTAAAAAGTTCACACTACAGATTGAGCACCCAGTGAAGTAATAGAAAAAGCATAGTATTCTATTGTACCACTCGAATGATTTGAATACGACACTCGTCCTTAGCTCATTTCGGTGAATAGGCCAGTAGGTATAGAGAATCAATTCACAATAATTCCAAAAGTTTTCAAACTTACCGGTATGTTAGTGCGGGAATGAAAACGAACCAAAATTTTGCATAAGCCTGCGATGAACAGAACATTGTTTAAATTGCAAAAACGTTTTAATGCCTTATTTTTGCACAGAAAATAGCAAAAGTTCTGCAAACTAGGAATACCGCTAGTGATATTGTTTTTTAACATGCATTAAGTTTGCAACCTTGTTACAGTTACGGAACCTTATGTTTGTCTCATTTGTTGTAGTTTTCCATTGCAATTTGTTTAAAAAAATTGCCAAAGTTCTGCAAAATTCATAAGTGAATGAAAAAAATGCTGAACATAGTCACTTAGATTTGCAACCATTTCTGAAAAACGGAATATGTATTTATCGAGGTATTTATCAAAGTATTGTGATAATTACAAAAGTTTTTATACGTGGTTGCAAATGAAGATAAAATCGGTCTCAGTGGATATGAAACTTTGCAACCTCGAACTTGAAATGGAACCTCAATTATTAAAGAAATACTGATCGCATTTTTACAACCCTAGGAAAGGACTTACATCACAGTTATCCAGCTGAACACTTGATTATCATTCGGGTTATGCCTATTACATATTGTACTGGTTCATTGGATTTGAATTCCTCTGTTAGTAGGTACCGACGTTAGATATTATTATTATTTGGTTGTGTGTGGTATTTTTTTGAGTTTTCAGAACATTTCCGTTTTATTTGAATACTGGCAAATATATGCCAAAAGATTATTAACTACTAGTTTTCAACACTTCATTAGTTCGCAGAACTTTTGTTATTTTTGAAAGAGTACAAATACAAAATTATCTTTCTTTCGTTTTCACCCTCATTTCTGTGTTTCGGACGTGGTTGCAAATCAACGAAAACGTTCGACGGAAGGACTTCTCCATTTTCAACAGTTTTCTAAAACTTTTGTAAAAATTTCGACACTTATTTTAATCAAAACGAACAATTTATTTCGCAAATATATTTTCTGTTGGACGCAAGAGGTTGCAAATTGAATTTCCCAACAAATAGATTTCGGTAATTTTTCCAAGTTTTGCAAAACTTCTGATTTTTTTTTCGAAAAATTAAGATTGATAACATTTTTTTCAAACAAACAGTTCTGTTCTTTTTGAACGGTTGCAAATTCATCAGAAGATGTGAACAGCTATTTCTCTACACATCAAAAATTTGCAGAACTTTTCCTTTTTTTGGTAGAGAATAAATAATATTTTTCATTTTGATTATAGGTACCCTCATTTCCGTATTGCAGACGTAGTTGCAAATCAATGAACGTTTGTGAGGACTTCTTCATTTGCAACTCGTATTCAAAACTTTTGTAAAAAATTCGATACTTGTTTTGATGACATTAAAGAACTTTTTGCAAGAATATATTTTCCGTTCAACGCAAGAGGTTGCAAATTGAGGTACTACTCAAAAACATCAATTCGGTTATTTATGCAAGTTTGCAGAACTTTTGGATTTTTTTTTGTAAAAATTAGGATTATTACCATTTTTTTTGATAAAACGAAACGTTCCGTTTCTTTCAATGGTTGTGAATTTACCAGAAGATGAAAACTGCTATTTTGCAACACTTCGAAAGTTTGCCTAACTTTTGCAAATATCTACGTTCAAATAATGCAAATATTCACAAAATCCTGATTTTCAACATGTTCCGTTCAGAAAGAAGGGTTGCAAAATCGAACCCAATATCATTTGAACGTACTTTTCATTCTACTGAAGTTTCAAAACTTTGGTTATCATTGTTGAATTTTGGCGTAGAATGAGGCATATAGGACACGAAAGAGATTCCCACAAATATCAATTCAAATATTTCCAGTACTCAATCAAAATCTCAAGTAAAGAGTAGTTTTGGTCTGTGCAGTTACAGAAAGTATCTAAAACGAAAAATTACCAACAGTTCAAATCAAATCAAAATATACTTTATTATCAGAAGATTTTCATCTCATTGATAAAGTCATGATAAATATACAGTAGCGTGTAAAATAGATGAGTATGTATAAACAAGTATGTGCTACAACATCGTCACAATTTTAATAAAGACTTAATCACGAAACTAGAACAATAACCAGACGAAAGAAACATATCAAATCAAAATAAATATGAATAAGATTTCCTAAAGGTTCAAGTATAATTTGACATACAAACATATACACGTATATACACTTACATACACACATCGACATATCAACTATATATTCCAATCCCTGCTAAGAAACTCTTGTACACTGTAAAACACCTCATCGATAAGAAAGAGTTTGACAGATCTCCTGAAATGGGATGGCGAAACGATGTGTTTGTAAGTTGCAGGCAAATGGTTGTACAGTTTGATTGCACTATAGATCACAGAGTTCTTTGTTAAATTTGAAGACGGAACTCCCGCATTTGCATCCAATGCCATGCTTAGTTTAGGCGAGAAGGTGAACTAAAACAATGTTTATACTAGCAACATTGAAGAACTTTCAAACTTGTGCTCTTTCTCGCTGCCCTGTTACTACTAATCTAGTTGTTAATTTTATATGGCTCCAAATTGGTTGCAATGGGTAGGTACATCAATAAAATAAGTACTTCAAAAGCGGCAAATATTGAGACATTCCGGCAGTTTCTACTAAATATTCGAGCTCACAAAGATGTTGACTGGGTAGAGCCTGGAGCTCCAATGCTATGCTTAGTTTAGGCGAGAAGGTGAACTAAAACAATGTTTATATTAGCAACATTGATGAACTTTTGAACTTATTGTGCTCTTTCTTGCTGCCCTGTTACTGATCACCAGCACCATCATCAATATCAAAAACTTAAAAAGCAAAAAAGAGTGGAGTCACTGGTGACAGTGAAAAATCGCAACAATAATCATTTCTGTTAGCTGATTATACCAACACCAATCTTCAATTATACCTATACAAACATCGTTTGATTGCGCCCGCTATATATCAGTGCTATCAACACCACAAGAACTTCTGATATGTTCAAAATCTTGCCACAGATTAATTATTCTGTGACCTCGCCTAGTTCAAAACGCTTTTATAACACTAGAGATTTCAATGATTTTGCAACAAGCAGAAGTTTCTCTACATGGTCTCTGCCTTTGTCTTACATTGCAACCACACCTCAGATTTCAATCCAGAATACGCATAAGAGGCACTGCCAAATTGTCTATTTTAGTATTGTATTGCCGTAAAAAAATTGCTGAAGAAGAGCTTATTTGAAGATGTTCCGGAATGGTTTGGAAAGAGAAATTTTGGAAAAATGTTTCTTTTTTATTGACCTAAAATTGTGCAAATTCTCATGACCGACAGCAGATAGCCCAGAAAAGCATACCCTTCTTTACACTATAAGTTGCTCTAGGTTAACCCTAGTAGGAAAAAAAATTCCAATAAATACCTGGGTTGCCATGGTAACGCGAGAAAAAATACGCATTTCATTATTCGAAACTCAGATGTGAAATTTCTGCTGTGAATCTACGTTTTGATTGCCTAGACTTCAACTTTTATAATCGATCGAATAATCAGGTCTTGTGGTATTGATTTCGATAAACTGAAAATCCGAACGGGCCCTTCAAGCTGTCCTTCGTGGTACATGAGGAGCCTCTTTCAGATCTTATCGGTGTCGGGGAAGTCGTGTAAATCTCGGAAGGTCGCAAGTTTACATCAATTTTACGGTGGTTTGCACTCACCGGTGAAACCAAGCGGAAATTTTACTTTGCCGAAGGTCCCCAACAATGGCCCTCAATTTCCGCAGGCGGCTGCACAATCGGCTTCTTAAACTGCCATTGAAAATGGCGTTTTCTATTAGTCTGTGTGAATCACTTGGTTGTTGTTGGATCGGCCATAAAAGAATTCCAAAAAAATATATTTTATTTATGCATATATTATGCATATATTTATTTATGCATATATATATATATATATATATATATATATATATATATATATATATATATATATTATATATATATATTTATAAGGATTCCAATAATCTCCCCAAGAAAGGCTACAAAACTTTATAATACGTTTATAGTAGGGATGGATTACAGATACCTATCATTATTCGAAAAATACAATTGAACTATCTTCAATAATATTCATTATCATTGAATGAACTTCCTTTTCCTTTTTTTTGGTTCAGATTTTGGATGTGTATCAAATTTTTTATCGAGAAATTCGAAATCATTATCGGGTGGAATTTCTTTCAGAAAGAAGGATAAAGAGTTATAAGTTCCAAGTCTTTGAGAGAATATCGATTTTCGACCAAATTTTGTTCTCATGCCGATGGTACGTAAATATAGATTTGAATAACTCTAATTAGTTGAGTAACCATATCCAATACACTGATATACATAATTGGTGAAAGTGTCTGCCCTATTTGATAACTTTTGAACAAATTTATAATGAATCAATAATTTTTTCATATTATAACGAGTTTTCAGTAATGCAGTTGTGTCATTTTCATAAGAAATCATTATTATTTTTAAGAATTCATGTCTAATCAAATCCAAATTTGTTATAAAGCAGTCATAGGATTTCCGCATGGATATATAGAACAAAAATGATTTAAGTATAACCACTTTCATTCATCGCATAATAGTTATTTATGATATAAGTGTTAAAAGTACATTTTTAAGGCACGCATGTGAAGGTTTGCAGAATGAGCGAAGCGAATTCTGCAATTCACCTGAGTGACACGTATATCATACAATATTTTTTCTACAAACGTTCAAATAATGTAATTATACAGTTTGAATTGAATTTCAACGGTGCAGCGAACATTACCAACAACATCAATCCAACAACAAACATCCGAAGAAATTGTGGCCTCAACTTCGACTGGAAATTCAATTATTTCTACGCATCATTCTTCCTTAGCCATCCTTTGCTTTCAAAATCTGACAATTCGCTTTTGACAGCAGTGCCATAAACATTTTAAGGCACTCAGTGCCATAAAGTGATTTTAAGGCACTCAGTGCCTTAAAGTGACATTTTTAAGGCTTCTATGGAGTGCTAAAAATGGGATTTTTAACACGTTTGTAGAAAGAAATTGTTTTGAATCTATTCATTCATCAAATTTCTTAGGGCGTGTCTAGAACCACGCTAACATGGATTTTGGTTCAAAAATAATCAAAGGAATATAATAACGTTAACGTTTCGCGTGATTTATTTTATTTCTATATATCTTCTGATCATTAACACCTTCAATTTAGTTATTTACATTTCCTCTTACTTCATTCTAGTTGAGTACATAAAACCACCATTCATTGTTCTAATACAAAATTTTCTCTTACCTATATTTAAACAACAAAACCATGAATATATATTAGGCGCTTTCATCAAACCAACAC
Source organism: Zygogramma bicolorata (assembly GCA_032362365.1). NCBI lineage: Eukaryota > Metazoa > Arthropoda > Insecta > Coleoptera > Chrysomelidae > Zygogramma > Zygogramma bicolorata. The sequence goes on along the minus strand of JAVJAQ010002355.1, from coordinate 21,433 downwards.
ATTCAAAATCGTACCATGTGAGGCGTGAATCACAATTTGCATATTCATGCAAAAACCCTGGTCTTGGGCAATATGCATAAAATCCCTGGTTCATTGACTGATTTGCTTTTGTTTAGTAAGTCCTCTCGATCTGAGAAATCGAAGCGAGAGACAAGTTAGACAGTTTGGTAGTATTCAACATTTGAATGCGTTTGTAATTTCGAATGAACGTTATTCACGTTGTTCTTCCCACGTTTTTATCGTTACTATTGCTATTGTTGAGTGAATTTTTTACCTCTTGCTACTTTTATATTGAAGCTTTTTGCATTGTTTTTGATGTTAATAGTGCCGAATCTAATATCCATCCCCATAATATATTTAGTAGCTACCGCAGGTAAATTATTTCTTAGTAGTAAAAGGTATATGATAGTTTTAACACATATTTCGAAAATAGAAGATAGTTTTGAAAATCCCAGTATCAAAATTGATGTCAAATGATTATACCTAGTCGGGCCGTTCAAAAGATAGAATTCAAGGACGCGTGAACAGTGAATGCCTGCATCTATATATAGCCTGCGCGTCGTAGCCACGCCTTCTGAACTGAAATAAATGAAGAACTGTTTACATTGTACTGTACTCATTTGTGCTTTGTATTTACGTGTGTTACGTTAATTAAATAATATGGATGGAAACACCCTTTCACCTCCAAGACAAAGATCAAACAAAAAGACATTTAACTGTAGAGGAAAAAGGTGTAATAATGAACACTTATGAAAAAGCATCCCAAGAGTTTATGGGAGAACAGGGAAATGCGACGTTTTTGTTGAGTGGTGTAAATCGGACTTGTAACATTTGGGAGAGGAACATTCAAAGAGTGCGTGCCGTTCACGTGATCATTCTATCTTTTCAGCGGCTACACTATAGAACGCAAGATTTTTCTGACGATGATGAAAAGAAACTTCTCCTTGAATGACCTTTCTCAACTTACTTGGGAAGAAGTTATATTTTGTGATTTACCGGTTGTTTTCCAGAATTTCCTAGTTCAATAACATATTGTTTCAGCATAAGTGACAATGTTGTTTGTTATATGCCTTGTAAAAAAAGATGCAAAAACAATACTTTAAAATCATTGAATGAACGTTCTTTCAGGTGAGTGTTTTCAAATTCCCACAGCCTACGGAACTAAAGTACGCCTCTATTGGCAATCTCTCAAAAGGATTTCTAAGTTGAAATTGTTCAAAATAAAGAATGCAAGAGATACAGAATACGATTTTTCAGGCACAAGTAGGGTTGCCACTTCGTGAAATAAAAAAGCCGGACTTGGTGCTATATAAACGAGTATATAAAGCAGGACTTTTGACACTAAAAGCCAGACATCAGCTTCTTGGACACCAAATATAAAGTAAAACCAAAAGAAAGTTCAACTCTTCCCTTTCCTCTGATATAATTAATGATTCAAACAAGGACAAAATATAATATTTTTCTGGGTGTGAAACTATAAATTTAAGAATAATCATTTGATTCATATTCTCAAATTCGTTCGAAAATCTCTAGCTAGTTGCGAGGCTAGTTGGCTGTATTTTTTTCCTCCAACTTCATCTGAAATTTTGCTTTCTTCAAATATCATATCGTAGAATCATAAACATGTTTAATTAAAATTTCACAATGTAGTTAATCGTATCATCTTCGCAATTCTCTCTGTATTTTATTTCTTTCATTTATCCTCAGAGGATGGAATTCTTCATCACCAAATGATTCAAAATGAGCTGTTCACTCTCTAAATGTGCTAACATGTTATGGAAATCACAGTTCCCTTTTTTATTTTCTGAAGAAACTGTGATATTTTGAAATTGATCAAAAAGTTTATTGTCGTTTGGTGGCGCGGAACGGACCGAAAAGCCTATACTGGTGCTTTCAGTGTTGCGATATTGTTTCAGACAAACCTGTAGACAGGGTGTATTTATTCAAAATTACGCCTCAAGGGTGCGCTTGTGGTTGAACTTCATCTTCAATGACCTACCTCCAAGAATAATCTCACGTTCTATTATATTCAATAACCATTTAAAAATTTCGTAGTGATCATAAAAAAAACACAAGAGAAGTTTGCTGGCAACAACACTCTAGAGTGTGCACGCGTTCTGAATATTCTATAAATGTGGTGATATGTGTTTCAGATATTTTCAGTTCAACCCAGAAGACTGTAAAAAATAATAATGATTTCACTCACCAGAAAAAATGGCATTTTCTCACTTCCCATATCCATAAAATTCGATCACAATTCTCCTTCCTATTTGCTCTCACGCATTAACGTGAATAATATTCGGCTGAATTGGGATACTACTTCTAAACCGAGCTTTTGAATTGAGATCACAATATTATATTGCTCAAATGAAAATATCAAAAATTAACTAATTTTTTCAGCACATGGACCAGAATTCGCAACGACATAGCCACTTGTCAACACAGGACGTGCACATGACTGTCATCTCAACTGCGAGAGTGAAGATACCTGGCGGATTTTTTGAGTTATTACTACGGTCTACGTCATCAATTCTTGATCAAGTAGGCCAGATCGGTCGTCTGATTTGCTGACAATCTTTTATATGGAAAGAAAACACCAGTATATAGCTACCTTACACTAGGGTTTTCATGCATCTTGCAATTCATCAAATGTTTTTTTGTTTCTGAAAATCATTTACAAAGCCAACTCCTATCTATGATATTGCTTTATCGACGCCTAGCCTACTTGATACCCTCACGCCCACTTGATCCCGAAAAACTTTTTTAAACATCTGCAACGTCGATTGAATGCGAATTTCAGAGTCGACGAATAAAAGACCGAACGAGGGAGGAAGTGGCATATTAGTATTTTGCGCAATATCGATATTTCGGCGGATATTGGTTTCGAAGTTTGCATCCTCTTCAATGAGCATCGAAAAGCCATTCGACTGTGACTAACGTTCCTCTTGATTCCTCCGAATCGAAAGCTCTCAAAGTTGCCGACAGAGTTAAGTAGAGTTTTATGTGATTCTACAAGTGATACGGTTTAGGGACTTTTACGGAGAATGAAGATATTTGATTTTCGATTTTATTTCTCGATGAGGGATGAAAGAGGTAAATGAGGCGTCTTTTATTGAGGTATTAGAGGTATATTACATAACAAGGTGGAAATGGAGTAATTTCTCTCGTATAGTATATTACGCAACGAGGTTAGCCCTATCCTCGAGCTGCGTATTGTACTTTTTCTACCCCCACCGTGCTTGTGCGGTGATTTCGGCTTCTTTGATTGATTTCTTCGTTATCCCTCATTTTCAATGATCGACGAGACACTGGATGACAGCAATTAGATGAAACAATTGCTTGCTTCACGGATATAACTAGATGCACTACCAATCCACAAACTGCTTAACACAAAGGAGGGTAAATTTGGGCCTCTTCTGAAAACATTTTTCAACGCTTTTGAATGCTTATAAACGAGTCATGTAGTAGTACTATTCTATTTTTTCAATCTAGTATAATTCATCTTATGTATAGAAAAAATAATAACTTCTTATCAATTATTTTCAAAAAATGCGACGTGGCAATATTGCTTTTCAATGATTATTTGAATGATTGATTGTCAGAACTGACATTTTCTGTTACTGCTGTTGATTACAAATAAATGCATCGTTTTCTTTCCAATTCGTTCATTTAATTGAATTATTCGGCATATCTTTGAGTTTAACGCTTTTTATATCTATCTGGTTGTTAATTTTATATGGCTCCAAATTGGTTGCAATGGGTAGGTACATCAATAAAATGAGTACTTCAAAAGCGGCAAATAATGAGACATACCGGCAGTTTCTACTAAATATTCGAGCTCACAAAGATGTTGACTGGGTAGAGCCTGGAGCTCCAATGCTACGCTTAGTTTAGGCGAGAAGGTGAACTAAAACAATGTTTATAGTAGCAACATTGAAGAACTTTTGAACTTATTGTGCTCTTTCTCGCTGCCCTGTTACTGATCACCAACACCATCATCAATATCAAAAACTTAAATAGCAAAAAGAGTGGAGTTACTGGTGACAGTGAAAAATCGCAACAACACCAATCTTTAATTATACCTATACCAATATCATTTAATTGCGCCACAAGAACTTTTGATATGTTAAAAACCTCGCCACAGATTTATTAATTTGTGACCTCGACCTGTTCAAAACCCTTCTAAAACATAAGAGATCGTCGATTCTGCAACAAGCAGAATCCGATATCTATAATACACAGAATTTTCTCTATTTGGTCTCTACCTATGTACCTATTACATTGCAACCAAAGACCTCAGAATACGCACATAAACGGCGTTGCCAAAATGTCCATTTTAGTATTGTATTGCCTTGAAAATCTGTGCTGAAGAAGAGCTTATTTCAAGATGTTCCGGAATAATTTGGAAGCTGAAATGATAGGAAAATGTTTCTTTTTTATTGACCTAAAATTGTGCAAAATCTCATGACCTGGAGCAGAAAAGCCCAGAAAAGCATACCATCCTTTCCTGAAAATATCATTTTCAATTCAATTTTTCAATGAATCTGGAACAAAAATTCGCTGATTTTGCTTTTTGAGCCATTGAATATAGCCATGTGATCAAATTTCTCAGGTCAAATGTTACATATCCCATCGTTTTGAAAAAACAATCTCGGAAGCGACTGTCATTGATTTAGAAAACACGTGTATTTTAAAAACCAACTATTGAAATCATTATACACAGTTTTGGCATGATATTCTCCTCCAGTGTTCCTTTGTTTTTGTAATCTTTACAAGTTCTCTTCAATAATAACTCTTCATTTCTTGATAATTTGCCAGCATCGAAATGAATATTACCCTGGTTTGCGTTTTTTTTTCGGTCTATAAGACAAGGGCCTGTTTTTCTGTTGAAATATTGTGGGTGACAGATTTATTCCATAGGAAACATCAACATCTATGATGGGCATATAGTATACGATGGATCTGAAGAGAATTCTATCAAGATTGGGATTAGATATAATGGTATAAATTCTTGCTTATGGTTCTCAGATTTTATTTATTCGATATTTTCTGTTATAATTGCTCTCCATTTATGAAACTGTGCAGAAAAATATATCGTCCTTTAGTCATTTGAAGACACTTATATCTTTCGAAAAGATTCACACATTCGCCATAGTCAATGGACATACTTGAAGACTGGCGTTAAATCAAATCATCTTTCGAACAATTCGTTCAGGCAAGTCTCAAATTACCTACACAATAGGTTTTGGCTGGCACCTGTCAGAAAACAACTACTCTCCTGGCTTAAACCACGAAGAGCATTGAATTATATCCGACTGGTGCCAGTGCAGGTTTCTTCACAGAAGAGAATCCTGCATTTGCTTCTGGCGATACGAGTGAAGGAATTGATTTTCAATTAAAGGGACGGACACACTTGCAGACCGGTTTCGGGCTATTTGGCCACTCGTCAGTACAAGGCAGTGCCATCATCAACATAAAGTCGATGACTTCCCATAATTACAAATCGAAATCCTTCATAGTATCAAGCCCCGACCAAAGCTGATGCGAACAACGAAGTTGTTACGCCATCTACCAATGGACGAGGTATTCCAAAAGCAAACCGAATATGCCCATTCCTCCTGCGAGGAAAATGTAAAAACACTTGACATAGTCAATGAGAATACTTGAAGACTGCCGTTAAATCCAATCATCTTTCGAACAATTCGTTCAGGCAAGTCTCGAATTGCCTACACAATAGGTTTTGGCTGGCAGCTGGCAGAAAACAACTACTCCCCTGGCTAATACCACGAAGAGCATTGAATTATATCCGACTGGTGCCAGTGCAGGATTCTTCACAGAAGAAAATCCTGCATTTGCTTTCGTCGATACAAATGAAGGAATTGATTTTCAATTAAAGGGACCGACACACTTGCAGACCGGTTTCGGGCTATTTGGCCACTCGTCAGTACAAGGCAGTGCCATCATCAACATAAAGTCGATGACTTCCCATAATTACAAATCGAAATCCTTCATAGTATCAAGCCCCGACCAAAGCTGATGCGAACAACGAAGTTATTGCGCCATCTACCCATGGACGAGGTATTCCAAAAAGAAACCAAATTCCTTTAGAATTGTCCCCATTTCATTGAAAATCACAAACAAGGGATAATGTTGATAATGATTAACCTTTTTTGTTATAGGGACCAAAGTAGATGTGGCCAAACAGCCTCACAGGAGGGTAAGTTACTCGATCAATTCTTATTATATTTGCATTAGAAAAAAACAACATTCAACAACATCAGTTTATGCATGTGAAAATATGAAATTTTAAAAGTCATCTACAATACAAATGCTGTCCATAAAGAAAAACTTTTCTATGTCCCTCACAGTTGAGATTATATTTTCGACTGAGATATACTCGTAGAATCACTGTCTGAACGTCATTACTTTGTGGTGGCTCAATATTTCATCCGTAGTTTTCTGGGTTTGTAACCTACCACAATCTTAAATAAATAATAGTTTAAAAAACTAAAAAAACACGCTTTTATAGCTAACCGAACTATAAAATAGAAAATAATTTTTAATTACAAAGAGTTTATATTACGGTAGTAGAAGGCTAAACAATCATTCATAGTCAATCAGCTCAAAATAAAATTATAATAAAATTTAAGTAATTAACAGAATACAGTAATTCAGAGTAAAATCGTGGGGTGCTTGATATATTATATATTACAATCATTCTATCGGTAATTATCTTTGAGAGGAGACTTATGAAATGTAGTAAAATGCACCCCACGCTTTTTACTCTGAATTACTTCATTCTATCAATTACTTGAATTCTATTATAATTTTATTTTGAGCTGAGTGACTATGAATGATTGTTTAGCCTTCTACTACAGTAATATAAACTCTTTGTAATTAAAAATTATTTTCTATTTTTTAGTTCGGTTAGCTATAAAAGCGTGTTTTTTTAGTTTTTTAAACTATTATTTATTTTTCATTTTTTAGTTCAATTCATCAATTAGTTTCTAGTGGAAATGTGATATTTCTTACGAATCATTCCGCAATCTCATCATTTCATTTAAAGCTTCACTATTGCATGGGGTACTTCTTGTTAACTTAGAGCAATCAAGTTCTTCAATCCGAATACCGTCTAAAGATCTTACACGACTAAGTGCTACATAGGCTTGTCCAGCAGCAAACAATCGCGAGCCTAGATAAATAACTGCAAAATAATTAATTAATTAATAATAATTGATTAATTAATAATAATTAATAATTAATAATGGAAAACCATGAGCAAATTATTGCATTGTCATCGGTCCTTAATACGTATGCAAAGTTTCAAATTAATCAGACTTCTGGAAATTGGTGAAAATTATGCTCAAAGATTCCGTTACATACATAGTTACAACCCAAGCTAATAAAAGCGTGTTAATAATAATAATAATTAAAATAAATGATAGTTTAAAAAACTAAAAAAACACGCTTTTATAGCTAACCGAACTAAAAAATAGAAAATAATTTTCAATTACAAAGAGTTTATATTACGGTAGTAGAAGGCTAAACAATCATTCATAGTCAATCAGCTCAAAATAAAATTATAATAAAATTTAAGTAAATAACAGAATACAGTAATTCAGAGTAAAATCGTGGGGTGCTTGCTATATTATATATTACAATCATTCTATCGGTAATTATCTTTGAGAGGAGACTTATGAAATGTAGTAAAATGCACCCCACGCTTTTTACTCTGAATTACTTCATTCTATCAATTACTTAAATTCTATTATAATTTTATTTTGAGCTGAGTGACTATGAATGATTGTTTAGCCTTCTACTACCGTAATATAAACTCTTTGTAATTAAAAATTATTTTTTAGTTCGGTTAGCTATAAAAGCGTGTTTTTTTAGTTTTTTAAACTATTATTTATTTTTCATTTTTTAGTTCAATTTATCAATTAGTTTCTAGTGGAAATGTGATATTTCTTACGAATCATTCCGCAATCTCATCATTTCATTTAAAGCTTCACTATTGCATGGGGTACTTCCTGTTAACTTAATCAATCAATCAAGTTCTTCAATCCGAATACCGTCTAAAGATCTTACACGACTAAGTGCTACATAGGCTTGTCCAGCAGCAAACAATCGCGAGCCTAGATAAATTACTGCAAAATAATTAATTAATTAATAATAATTAATTAATTAATAATAATTAATAATGGAAAACTATGATCAAATTATTGCATTGTCATCGGTCCTTAATACGTATGCAAAGTTTCAAATTAATCAGACTTCTGGGAATTGGTGAAAATTATGCTCAAAGATTCCGTTACATACATAGTTACAACCCAAGCTAATAAAAGCGTGTTAATAATAATAATTAAAATAAATGATAGTTTAAAAAACTAAAAAAACACGCTTTTATAGCTAACCGAACTAAAAAATAGAAAATAATTTTCAATTACAAAGAGTTTATATTACGGTAGTAGAAGGCTAAACAATCATTCATAGTCAATCAGCTCAAAATAAAATTATAATAAAATTTAAGTAATTAACAGAATAGAGTAATTCAGAGTGAAATCGTGGGGTGCTTGATTTATTATATATTACAATCATTCTATCGGTAATTATCTTTGAGAGGAGACTTATGAAATGTAGTAAAATGCACCCCACGCTTTTTACTCTGAATTACTTCATTCTATCAATTACTGAAATTTTATTATAATTTTATTTTGAGCTGATTGACTATGAATGATTGTTTAGCCTTCTACTACCGTAATATAAACTCTTTGTAATTGAAAATTATTTTCTATTTTTTAGTTCGGTTAGCTATAAAAGCGTGTTTTTTTAGTTTTTTAAACTATCATTTATTTTTCATTTTTTAGTTCAATTTATCAATTAGTTTCTAGTGAAAATGTGATATTTCTTACGAATCATTCCGCAATCTCATCATTTCATTTGAATTGAAATTTGTTAACTTTATTTTAGTTGGTGAGAATTTATGATTGAATATGTTTTAACTATAACTAATTTCTTTTTTACCGACTGTAAAACTAAAGCTGTGCAGAAATTGTCCTTGAACAGACGTAATCCCTGAACGGCCGTAATTGGGAGATATTCTTGGCACAGAGAGAGGTAACCGTGGAATGTACTAACACAATTAAGACCCGATCAGCCATTTTTCCAAAGGTCTAATTAAATTTTAAAGCTTTATTATTGTTTACCAAATTTTGTTCCATAATATAAATAGATTGAAATTTGTGTTCTGATTATTTTGTTATAATTTAAATGGAAAACTATGATCAAATTATTGCATTGTCATCGGTCCTTGATACGTATGCAAAGTTTCAAATTAATCAGACTTCTGGAAATTGGTGAAAATTATGCTCAAAGATTCCGTTACATACATAGTTACAACCCAAGCTAATAAAAGCGTGTTAATCAAAAAAATAGGAATTAATATTGAAATCTATACAAGTGTAGAAGGACAGATTTTCAATCTATCTTGAAAAAGTCCAATTAGTCACCAATTCTCGTATAACTCAAATTTTGTCTATCAAAAAATAATAAGATCTGATATATATATATATATATATATATATATATATATATATATATATATATATATATATATATATACATATATATATGAAAATACTTATCGTAAACGTTTCGGAAACTAAATCCGCTTCCGTTCTCAAAACGTAAATTTCTGTTCAAATGTAAATTTCTCTTGTAGGCAATCTTCGTAATTGACATTTGTCAAATATTTCGAATTTGACATAGCATTTCGTCCTTCAGGAGGGGCAGCCATCCGCGATCCATATCAAGCGAACTCATAGATATGCATTCTTCACCATGATGAAAGCAGATTCCTTTAATTTTCGTTTTCCGTCATTGCTCTCTTTCGTCATAATTTAAGTGTCGTTCCATTCTACTGTGTGATCTCCGTCGGCAGTAAGAATGTGTTCTGATAATTTAGAACCACCTAGATTGTGGTAGGGTACAAACTCAGAAAGTTTTTGTAACTGAAGAACTGAATATTTATAATGATTTCCAATCGAAAATTTGTGTGGACGGTGGAACGAATTGATAATTATTGTTCAGTAGTCTATGTACAGGGTGTTAAAAACGATTTTCAGAGAATATCAGAGGTATAAGTAATATTTTTGTTTTTGAAGCCTAAGATACGATCTTTTTCATTGTCAATTTGGGTAAATGCAGGAAGGACGCTGAGATAAGACGAAATAAATCGATGAGATTGAAACCTTTTCAATGAGAATTTGAAATCTTCAGACAATAAAGTATACTTTGATTGATTGATTATCTGTATTGAACGTCATCAACTCAAATGAGAAGGTTCACAACTTGAACTAAATGAAAAACTCTGCTTCGATATCTGTCTTGGGTACTGAAATATTGGTCTATGTTTGGGACCAATCAATAAAATAATAATAATGATAAAGTGATTATTCTGTTTTCGAAACTCGATGCTCAACATGTGCAAAGTTCTCAAGAGTGGTTCTTGTAGAACTTGCACCTCATTCAAAAACTTTACAACCCATACAAAGTTCAAAAGATACACCGACAACCCATCGCAAACCTAAAAAGCAATGTTTGTAGACAGCATGGTGCCATGTTTAATCTTCCACGGCCTTCGATTGATCATCAATGTAGAAAATACTCTTATTATGATGGACTTAGAGCGGTATCTTTCAGAAAACATGGTGAGGACAGTTCCTCGTTTTATGTATGTCGGCATTTCTGAGTGATTAAACCGAAAAATTGGGTTTTATTCTTCGGAGTATTTGTATTAATTGTCATTTAATAATGGTTCAGGGGAGTCAAGGATGCCAGGTTCGGGTTTTTGCAGCTTGGGGTATTGACGCATCAGTTAATCTGTTTCTAGGGACGATTTCGTAACAGTCAGGGATCCCTTTTAATTTTTATTCTACAAAGCTAAAAAGGGACAGATAAAGAAATGAATCACAACGGTGTTTTCGACTCAGTTGTTGGATTTAGTGAACAATATATGACCTAACAGAAAATATTACCACACATTTGAAACTTTGTGAGTGCTTTCATATTGGTTACTCTACCAGACTGTCTAAGAGGAGTAGAATCAATCATTGATGGGAAACACCGCTCCAAGTTATTTATTAACAACGAAACGATTATTGAAAATGAAACAAATTCAGTAGATTCCTTCAAAAGAATTAGCTTTATGATCTAAGAAAACTTAAAGTCATTCCCACTTTTACTTTTGAAGGGGACATTTTTTTTTCACTCTACTACAGTGTTCTTTTTTTCACATTGCTTCGAATATGAAAAAAGTGAGTGAGTGTATTTCTCAAGTGTTTTTGCATTTTGATACCATACTATACTCAAGTAAGAAGTTGTTTTAGCTTCTTCCATGATCTACAACTGAAAGCAATTGCATTAAAAGTGATGGACTGGATATCATGACAGTTTTTCACATGGCATGATGCGGAATAGAGAGAAAAATGATATGCACATTGAACATTTATTGTGAAAGACATAATGACAACTTTTCACTTGAATCACCCTATCTTAACCTCTCTTTCTCTGCTACATTGAGGAAGGAATGCACTTAGACGTTATCAAAGTAATTTATCCAACACATGACAGTTATAACTCTCATCATTGACGCCATTTTAGCCAAGTAAACTATCAAATAACTCACTAGTGAGTAATGGATTATTATAACTCGCGTTCATATTTAGAGTAGTGTTCTATTTATTTATTACTATTACAAACAGAATTCACATTAATATTGAAATTAAAGGCAAATGCAAATGGTTCATTCGAATCTTGAGTTATTGTTGAATTCGTTGGCTCATTAGAACCAGACGCTTTCTTTTCTGTACAGCTGCAGATAGTGCCGGTAGACGCCGACACATAAGAATCTTGTATTTATTCTGCAATTTGTATTTTATTTTGCACCGATTCTTTTAGGTATCCTGCTACCGTCTAGGACTTTCATCCTCCGTGACGCTTCAAAGTAGTCATATTAGCCCCTGCATTGGCCAAAAGAGTCGCCGAAGACCTTCTCAGGCAGTGACCGGTGTAGAGCGCTGGTTCCTTCAATTTCAAAAACATTGCAATTCTTGAAGGTATCTTCGACAACGTGTTTATCCCTACACACTGGCTGTTACATCTTCCATTTTTGTAAAAAACAAAAAAGCGGCTAGAACTAGTATTCTTTGGTCTCAAAGACATGTTTTTACATGAATTGATCGGGTTGACTGGAAATCCTTCTTCAAGTATGGTGAAACTTCTTGATTTCTTGGCTTTAGTATCTAGCAAAACTACGCGAAAATATTTTCCTTTGCCTTGAATATTTTCTATGTTCAAATTGACCAATTCACGCATCTACAAGCACCGTTAAAACCCATTATCAAAGCCACTTTCATCAACAAGTACTCGTCGAGAGCTCCCTTCAAAAACTTTTCTATTTCAGGTCGAACTAATGTCTTGGACTTCTTTGGTTTGTATCCCTGTGATTTGCTTTCTGAAGAGCTCGTTAGTTTGCCATATTTTGAAATGTCGATTTTTTTATAAAGGTGAATAGTCGAGCGAAGCATCGAATATTTGGTCCACAGCGACGAAGGGGCTAATTTTTTTGCAAATGTAAAAATAAGCCAAGAGAACATTTTCATCAATACCTTTTCATCTTCCGCGAATTCATCCAAGACTCAAACATTTTTAACTCCTTGTCGTAGGCATCTCGGGAGTTTTCTGGCCTGACAGCCTCGTGGTAAAAATATTTCTCGCGTGACTTATTTTCAACATAAGACACTAGTACTATAAATAACTATTATCCTGCTTATTCCGCAGTATTCTCTCTTTTTGGGCCAGCCCATTAGTTGTGATGTCTATGATTGAAACTGAAACGTTTAGACTAGTTTAGAGTAAACTAGTGAACAAACACGGGAAACGTCACTTGACAAATCTGAAACGCACGCTAAATGGTCGCCTTCGATCAATTTAAATTCATTCAATGTTATGGAGTTCACTTCGGAAAATAGTTATAGTAATATTTTCAAGCCTATTTATATTTTTTTCCACGTCATGAAGATATAAATGATCAATTTACGACAGAACCAAAAATCTTTCATGTTCCCTAATAAATAATAGTTGTTGAATTATTTGAAAGCCTTGAACTTTTTAAACGTTTTTCTCCACCGATGGAAAAAACAACCCAAACCAAGATGCATATATTCCAGGTGTGATCTCCGATCCGATATTGTTCCGTCAAAAAGTCTAGACACGTTCAATCCATATAATCATATGATATAATCATACCCACGGAATTTACTGCAAGAATCGAATTTTGTCATCTTTGACATTTGCAATCCAATTTATTCGTTTTCTGCTAGAAGTTTTCTATAATTTTGCTGCTCCTTTCAATCAGCTATTTGTTGTTTCCAGATCAATTCTCAACCGTAGTTTTCTTAGTTATTTGTCGTTTATCTGATGTTGCTTTTAATAATTAGTTGTTTTCCGTTTTTTTTTAGTATTTAATTTAAGTGCTGTTTAAATAGTGTTGCATAATGGATATCAAACAGTGTTGTGTTATTTGTGGACGACAAAATCATCTATTCATCTATATCAAGTTCCTATGGTTAGTACAAAACATTCAAAACACAGTTATTCAGGTTCAACTGGTCAATAAAACGCGAGATTATTTTGTGACGCTGATAAAAAAAAGTTCATCTTGCTAAGTTTTTACTTTGGTAGAAGTTATTGTGTTATTTGCTGATTGCTTTCCCAGTTTAACATAGTTATTCCAAGTTCTATAGCATTAGTGACAAAGGTTTTTCCATGCCAAGTAAAAGGATGCGAAAACAAAAATTTGAAATCATGGAATAAAAGTGCTTTCGGGAGAGTGTTTTCAAATACGATCTTGTAGAGCGCCACAATAGCCTGCACTATAGCAATCTTGCTAATGAATTGAAATAACTGGGGTTAATCTGGACTGTGGAGGGTCCAATTCATTTCGAATTAAACACTATAATGCTCAATAAACTATATATCGACGTACTATTCTTTCCTTGTAATCCAACTCCACTACCACTCACGTCGTTACCGATATTTCGAAGAATCTCATCAAATTATCTGAAGCAGCACCTAATAGTAAGAATTTATAGGATTCTGATATTAATTTCTAATAACACATATCGAGAATATGAAGCAAATGCATCTTTCTGTAATATATGTATCAGGATGCATATCTGTATTTACGTCTAAACAGAAATAAATAAAAAATATAGCGAATTCTTAGATAAGATTTCGTACAATTTTTGACAGAATTCTTTATCCTTCATTTGGTAGAGTGTTGAAAAAAGAAAGTAACACATTGACTCTGCACGAGTTGTTCTAGAAAATTCGCTAATATAAATTTCGTCAGACTTCATAATGTCATGTGTCCTAGAGTTGCCGCTTGACGCCATCTGTAAAGAAATTTGAAGAATATGAATTTCCCTGGATGTCATTATCAAGTGAGCCGTAGATCTAGTGTTTTTGACGAAAACATTAACGAAGTTACTGGTATGGAAGTCATTTCACCAGGAATATATGCATCTTGACCCAAACCAACGAACCCTGCTGGTTCTTTCCCAACGGCTGTACTCTACCACTACGTCGTCGATAAAGAAAACGACTGCAGTCGCTACCATTGTTTCGTTGTCAACGGACAATCCATCCCCAGGTGATTTATTCATCAATTAATGAATCTAAAACAACTCCACTCCCCCGTCCTGCTAATCTGATAAGCCGATTTGAATATTTCCGATGATAATGCAGGATCTTGCGATGGGGTGAGCTCTGGCAGTCGCCTGGTAACCGGCGTAGGAAAGGAGCGATAAAGGCCGGTTTATGGACGCATTGTCGTTGGCAGATCAAACATGCACACGTGCAGCATTTAGCGATGATAATGATGACTGCGAGAATTGAAGAGTCTTGTTTTGATTCGTGCCCTGGTCAATTAGGCTCGTTGGTGGGTGATTTAGCGTATGTAAGATGCCTAGCAACCCTGGTGATTCCACTGATCAGAATATGTTTATATTTCTGTGGCGAAAAAAACAATTGACGCTTTTGGAGGTTTCCCATATTTTTTGGTAGATGGCGTTATGATCCCATATTTCAAATTTGATGTCAAGTCAATTGCCATGTCACTTCGACATTTTCTCTTTAATGTGTAACGATATTTTTATCGTGTTTATTGATTTTGTTGCATCACATTGAATCGTTTTTACTGGTTTTATAGTGGTATTTGATTAGCCAACCATAAACCTTGCGTTCTTTTTTCGCTAGCCAATTAAAGAAACATGGAAAGACTCGAATGCACTTTTTCACTTAGTGCAAATTAAGATGGCTATATACTGGCGCTTTCAGTGTTACGGTATTGTTTCAGACAAACCTGTAGGCAGGGTGTAGTTGTTCAAAATTACGCCTCAAGGGTGCGCTTGTGGTTGAAATTCCTGAAAGTTTTCGAGATCACTCGATCCCTGGAACACGTTGTTCTCAGTACAGATCACTTTTGGTTAGAACAGAGAATAGATCGCGAGATTATTCTGAGGCTTCTGAAAACAAACTTCATCTTCAATGACCTACCTCCAAGTATAATCTCACGTTCTAGTATATTCAATAAACATTTAAAAGTTTCGTATTAATCATAAAAATAACCCAAGAGAAAATTGCTGGCAACAACATTCTAGAGTGTTCTGAATATTCAATAAATGCAGTGATATGTGTTTTAAATATTTTTAAGCTAAACCCAGAAGATTATGAAATATAATAATGATTTCACTCACCAGAAAAAATGGCATTTTCTCACTTCACATATCCATAAAATTTGATCATAATTTTCACTCCTATTAGCTCACACGCATTAACGTGAATAATATTCGGCTGCATTGTGATACTATTTCTAAACCTAGCTTTTGAATTTAGATCACAATGTAATATTGCTCAAATGAAAATATCAACAATCAACTAATTTTTCCAGCACATAGACTTCGCCACGACATAGCCACTTGGCAACACGTGCACATGACTGTCATCTCAACTGCGAGAGTAACGATACCTGGCGAATTTTTTCAAATATTATTACGGTCGATGTCAAAAACTCTTGATCGAGTAGGTCGGTCGTCTGATTTGCTGACAATCTCTTATATGGAGTGGAAAATGGGAAACACCAGTATATAGCCACCTTAGTGCAAATTTAGCTTCAGACAAGACTGACAAGAGCGTGTGGGCGACATCTCCAAAAGCACAATTATCCACAAAAAATCAAGCAAACTAGATTTCGCCACTTTAATCCCAAACGTTCATAGGTATAATTGAACACACCAGGGTTTCTAGGCCTCATAAGCGAATGCATTTATTTTTGGTTGCACAAGTATTCAGGATTGAATGGTTGGCATCACTGATATTCTTGTCACTTGACAGGGAGTTACCAGGGCCGTGTTCCGTTTCCCTGTCTGGTTAACCAGAGTGGTTCTTTCTCTCTCTTTTGGATGGACCCGGTCAATATGATAGAGAGAGAGAGAACCACTCTCTGGTTCACCAGACATGGAAACGGAACAGGGCCTTGGTAGATAAGTAAATGAGCCACCCTGTTTTTTGTATTAAAGGTCAGTAATTTCCAAAATATTCGTTGGTCCAATCTACTTCAAATTTTGCAGTAACATTGTTTAACAGAATACTTGGGCAATAGGTCTTCGTATCAGTTATTTTCTCGGTTATTTTAACAGTCATTATATATCCAGCATCTCCAATGACATCAATAGTTATATGCAATAATTCTTCGAGGCGACAAGCACCACTGACACCCAAAATTAGGACAACCCACAAATAAAAAATATAGAAATTACTACTAATCTTTCAAAATTATGAATATATCTGTACCTAATGTATTGATATCGTACCTTGATAAAACTGTAGATTTCTTTCCTTGGTATCCAACGCTTTTGTTCTTTATGAGCGGTACCAATTTTGAAAACTTCCTTTTATCAATATTCTCCTTAACATTCAATGTACTTTTAAACAATGAGTACACTCCATAACGTGAGAAGTTTTTGAATTTTTTATTTTTCCTCCAAATAGCATTCAAGCACATTTTCAGAAAGTGTTTTCACATGTTTCTTGTCGCACCAGTCACGAAATTGGTCATATGTTTTCTCATATAATAAATAACCTGGATTTGGTCGTTAATAATAATATTAGATACTATTGCATTTGATTTCTCAGATATATCTGATTGGCTATCACTACTACTCATATCTCATCATAATGAACATCCATTTTCTTGAAAATTTCTAGTTGTTGCGGATCATTCTGTATAAAATTTTGTATCGTGTTATCAAGTCGACAGATAATATTTTTTTAAGATGTTATGTCATTCAATTTGAAGTTGTTGTAAAAGTCAGTTTCTCACGAATATATTTGTTCCCGTTTCAATTTATTTGGAGCCGCTTTTTATTGCTAAGTCTTTTTCCATATTAGACGAATTCGATCACTGGGTAGGTGTTTTGATTTCGAACATTTTGGCGACCGTGACAGGACCCAGTTCATAACAGACTATGGAGAAAGTGAAGAAGATGCTTGAGGCTCAGAGAGCGTCCTTTACTCGAATTTATGATGGTGTGATCATACTTCTTGGTGATAAAAACATAAATTTTGTCGAAGTTCGAGGGAAAGTTCGTCTATTGGATCAGAAAATTGAAACAATGAGTGATTTGGAATCGCAGTTATTAGATTATTTGCTAACAGCGGAGGACGATTCCTTGAATACTGAAATTGAGTTAGCTGATGATTATATGGCTAAATACCACAATATCAAGTTGATTGTTGAAGATCATCTATTGAAGCAGTCTTCTGATGAAACGACTAGCATTTCGAATTGTTCTTCCCATTCTAAGCACAAATTGAAGCTTCCTACTATCGAATTCAAGAAGTTCGGAGGTGATATCAAAGACTGGTTGCCGTTTTGGAGCCAATTTAAGCGCATACACGAAGACATAGAACTTGCCAATGAAGACAAGTTTCAATATCTTCTCCAAGCAACGATTCCTGATTCCCGTGCTCGTCAGTTGGTTGAGAGTTATCCACCTAGCGCAGAGAACTATCCAAAAGTTATAGATAGCCTTACTACCAGATTTGGTAGAAAAGATCTCCTCGTTGAAGTTTACGTTCGAGAGTTGCTCAAGTTAGTTCTGAATAGCATCACGAACAAAAACAAGCTCAGTCTTTTATATGATAAGCTTGAATCACAGTTGCGATCGTTGGAAACTCTAGATGTGACATCAGATACGTGTGCGGCAATGCTGTATCCACTGGTGGAGTCCTGCCTCCCTGAAGATCTGATCAGAGTATGGCAAAGAAGTAATTCCTACGATGTTGATTCTACGCTGAAAAGTCGCTTGGAGAACTTGATGATCTTCCTCAGAAAAGAAGTTCAAAACGAAGAACGAGTTTCTTTGGCAGTTTCTGGTTTCGATATGCATGTGAAAGCAAAGAAACGCCCCGATACACTTACGAAATCTATTTTTCCAACTGCTTCTGATTTGGTGAATAACAAAGTCCAGAATAAATGTAAATTTTGCAACGGATCACATTTTACTGAAGAATGTATGGAAGCAAAGAAATGGACTCTGTCTGATCGCAAGAAAAAACTCATCGAACGAGGATGCTGCTATCTTTGCCTAAAGTTCGGACATATTGCTAGGAAATGCCGAGTTGATTCTATATGTTCAATTTGCAATGGCAAACACGTTGTTATCATGTGCTCTAAGGAGGATGAAGTTCGAGCCAAACCTGTTCCAGCTCCTAGACAATCGAACGTAGAAAATACTTTATCGAACAATACCTATTCAGAGGTATTTTTACAAACACTGACTGTGAACCTCAATGGGTCCAATAAATCACGTTTGGCCCGAGTTATCATCGATACAGGATCACAGAGGTCATACATTACACAATCTGCTGCTACTGAGATGCTTTATGAACCTGTAAGACGTGAACAGATGATACATGCTCTTTTTGGTGGAACAAATACGAAAGCTATTGATCATTCTTGCTATCGAGTTCGATTGAGTAGTCTTCACGATGAATATGCATGCAACTTTGAAGCTCTGGACCAGACGATCATCTGTAATAATGTTACTTCCATTAGAAAAGGATTCTGGATGGAAGAACTCCATTCATTGGGCATCGAAATTACAGATTTCAAAGAAGGCCCCATTGATATCCTCATCGGTGCCGATATTGCTGGGAAGTTGTTCACTGGAAAACGGTATGAACTGAAATGTGGTTTGGTAGCCATGCAAACATTATTAGGATGGACTGTGATGGGAAAAGTGGACTCTACCATAGGTAATCAACCTGCTAAATCCTCAACGTTCATTGTTACGTCGATGTTGAGTAGGGATCTAGCCATAGCTGATTTATGGAGTCTCGATGTTCTTGGAATCACAGATCCGATTCAGAAGAAAACAAATAAAGAAATTGAAGAAACTGTTATGAAACATTTCACTGAAACGATTATCAGGAAGGAAGATGGAAGGTATGAAGTTCATATGCCTTGGATAGAGGGACATCCCCCTTTACCAGAAAACTTATCTATGGCACGAAAGAGACTCGATAATCTCACAAGAAAGTTGAAGTCAGATGGTCACTACCATGAGTACGCGATGATTTTGAAAGATTGGCTCGAAGAGGGAATTATCGAAGAAATTCCAGCATCAAATTCCAAAATCGCAGGCCACTATCTACCACATCGTCACGTGGTTAAAGAGAACAGTGCTACTACAAAGATAAGACCCGTATTCGACGCTTCAGCTAAGGAAAAAGGCCACCCATCACTGAATCAGTGTCTCGAAAAAGGAATCAATCTAATTGAGATGATACCTTCGATTTTAATCAAATTCAGACTGGGTAAGATTGGGGTGATTTCTGATATTAAAAAAGCGTTCCTTCAAATTGGTCTAGCCCCATCAGATAGAGATTTTTTACGTTTCCTCTGGTATGATGAGAATGGGGAACTGAAAGTATTTCGTCATACTCGAGTTGTCTTTGGAGTTACCTGTAGCCCGTTTTTGCTCGGTGCAGTCATAGAGCACCACCTGAAAACGTTTTTAGAAACGAATCGAAATTTATATTTCCTGGAACCGACGATTCTAAGACTCCAGAAGAGCTTCTATGTGGATAACTGTGTAACCAGCCTTAATAGCGAAGATGACTTGAGAACTTTCATTGATGAATCCTCATTTCTGTTTGCCGATGCGAAATTTGAACTTAGAGGGTGGGAGCATACAGTTTTCAATAATTCTGAGTTCGTAGCTGACTTGTCTCCAGTTTTGGGCTTGAATTGGAATAGAAATTTGGATACCTTGGAGTTGAATTCTGATTGGTACAGAAATATCAATACTTCTGATTTGATAACCAAAAGAGTCATTTTATCCATCGCTCAAAGACTATTTGATCCAATAGGATTTTCCTGCCCGGTATCATTGTGTCCCAAATTGCTACTTCAGAGAACGTGGAATGATAAGATTGGATGGGATGCTGAAGTTAGTGATGATATAAAATCTAGTTTCCTGAATTGGGTGGAAGACATTCCGTGTCTTTTGAATCTGAAAATTCCGAGATGGTTGGTTGAAACATTCGAATCTAAGATACGTTGGAGTTTGCATGTATTTTGTGATGCCTGCCAATATTCTTATGCAACCGCCATATTTCTGAGATCAGAATCCAACAAAGGAGTCCATGTGCAGTTGGTTCAGGCCAAATCACGAGTATCACCAATAAAACCGTTAACCATACCTCGTCTAGAATTATTAGCTGCCACAATCGGAGCAAGACTATCAAAAGTAGTATCAGATAATCTGCCATCTGATGTGCCGATTTCCTGGTGGTCTGATTCAACGACAGTTCTATCGTGGATACAAAGAGAAGATCACTGGAAACCCTTTATATGGAACCGAGTTGAGGAAATTAGAAGACTTACTAAAAAGGAAGCATGGTTTCATGTTCCAGGTGATAGCAATCCAGCTGATCTTCCTTCTCGAGGATGCTCCCCAAAACAATTGATCCAGTCAAGATGGTGGGAGGGTCCTGTTTGGCTGAAAAACTCGTCTGAACATTGGCCCGCTCAAAATTTCGCTTGTGAGGAAGATGTTATCAACAGCGAGAAGAGAAAAAGCATCACTTCTTCGAATTTGTGTTCGGGTAGAAATAATTCCTGGTATCATGAACGATTCTCTGGATACGAGAATATGATACGAATCCTGAGTTGGGTGCAGAGATTTATTTTCAACTGCTCCCATGTAGATGGAAAGGTAAAAGGTCCACTGATGTTGAAAGAAATAGTCTCTGCTGAGAATTTTGTTATCAAATCAATACAGATGGAATCATTTGAGGGAATCAG
>JAVJAQ010002350.1:0-23307 GCA_032362365.1 Zygogramma bicolorata | reverse complement strand
TATATATATATATATATATATATATATATATATATATATATATATATATATATATATATATATGTAGAAATTGATGTTTTCACGGATCTTCGATATACAAGATGAATTTTTCTGGGTTTTTATCCGTTAGGTATTTTCTGATTCGTTCGACGTTTCGAATTCCATTTTGAATTCATTTTCAAGAACTGTGAGACGAATATCTGTCCATGCCGTCCTGGTCAATCACTCCCCTTACGAAGCAACCAAGCAAGAGCTAGCAAAGACTTCAATTGTCTGTTCTCCACGGAAACTGGTATTTATAATGACTCTCCTCAGTCATTATCCGACTGCGTCCGATATTAAGGCTGCATCCTGCCCATCCAGGTATTATGTAGAAATTGATGTTTTCACGGATCTTCGATATACAAGATGAATTTTTCTGGGTTTTTATCCGTTAGGTATTACCTAACCTAACCTAAGAAAAATTCATCTTGTATATCGAAGATCCGTGAAAACATCAATTTCTACATAATACCTGGATGGGCAGGATGCAGCCTTAATATCGGACGCAGTCGGATAATGACTGAGGAGAGTCATTATAAATACCAGTTTCCGTGGAGAACAGACAATTGAAGTCTTTGCTAGCTCTTGTTGCTTCGTAAGGGGAGTGATTGACCAGGACGGCATGGACAGATATTCGTCTCACAGTTCTTGAAAATGAATTCAAAATGGAATTCGAAACGTCGAACGAATCAGAAAATACCTAACGGATAAAAACACAGAAAAATTCATCTTGTATATATATATATATATATATATATATATATATATAACGAAATATTAGTTTTTCATCAATCGAACCTCTCCAGTTCCAGCACAAAATAATCCCATATTCCGAGGCGGTGCACGACCCGTGCAAAGGCCAGATTGGCTCTTCCTTACAATTCCATCGGATTCTCCAGAGTCTAGACGTTATAAAATATTAAATTCCAATCTCCCCCGTGTACTCGCCAAAGTCTTCCACTGCAAATATAATCCTGGCCCTCAGTTCTGGGAAACCACAATGAGCACCCCTCTGAAACAGACCCAGGCCCAGCGGCGATACTAAATCACGTTGGCCCTGTCGTTGTCCTGGGCCAAGTTTGTGTCGTTTGCAGACACATTGGCGAAACAAAGAGCTGCGGAATAAGATCTAGAAGATTATAATAGCGTACTGCTTAATCCTGCTGTCCAGCTGTATTAGTGGGATTGATTGTTTTCTGGATGTTTACGAGAGGCATTGGAATAAGGGAATGTACGATTTCCGCATTATTTTTCTGTTTCGAAAATAATATGGAGTACATGGATGACCGAGCTTTACCCGGTATTTATTTCGAACAATATTTGCTTACCCTACAGACACAATAATGAAAAAATAGAACTGATTATGTCGGTCTGTGTGGCCAAGCGGTCTAAGGCGCTGTCCTTATATTCAATTTGTCTATTTTACTGCTGTTCGAACTGCGGTCGGGGCGGAATTTTTCTGACCGGCTTGGTGCGATGGACAATTAGTTAGTTGTCTAGATACCAATCGTGGTAGATTGCATATCTGGATTGGATACACATACCGACCCGGTAGCACTGTGGGTCTTTCTGAGTTTCTTTATAGTTTAAATGCAAATGCGGTACCGTGAAAATCGGTAAGACACCCCAGAGCGCTTTGGCACCCAAAATGATTAGCCAACCCTTGCCCACAAAAGGCTCTTTCTTCTGGGCGCACTGGTAAGAGTGTTCAGCAAAGGGGAATTTGAATTTAAAAAAATATCACAAGTGCAACGTTTTCAAAACGACATTTTCCAATAATGAAACCTAGCTGGATTGATTTATAGCTCCCCTGCATACTAAATTTCATGAAAATCTTTGAAGCCGTTTCCAACATTCTGATTATATAGAGATATACTCTGTATCTTAGTTGTTATTTTGTATGGATGTTTCAAATTCGGTATTTCTATTTGATGTGATGATTGTACAATTGTACAATGTCGCAAGTATCAAACCATGAACACTTCCGACTTTCATGTTTTCACAGGAGAGAATATCTCTTTGAGAACGACGATTCTTTCAAAATTACGTATGTCTAATTAATTTGACTTGAGGTGTCTAAGTAGAGAAGCGACTATGAAAATATCTACCATGAAGGGTAAATCGATTGATTTTTCTGTATAGTATGTAGCAGCTTCGAGTTACGGCGTGAGCTGTCAAATTCAACACCTTGTACAAGCGAATTCGGTGGACCGGTATATACTTTTGAGGATATCGTGAACAGCATAGAATCGAACATGAACCAAAGGGGCAGTCAGCTATTTTTTTATACCTGACCATCCACACTTTGCCCTTTCCTCATTCACGGGCCATCCAAAGCCCGCATTATGTAGATGAACTGGGCACATACCTGAAACAAATGAAAAAAAAACGTTTAAGCCATTCAAAAAGAACGATGGTGTTACCAAATAGGTCAAAAGTGAAAGGAGATCCTCCACGACAATCAGTATAATGTATAAGACGAAAACAACAGAAAAACCATTCGTTACAAACTTGTATTCGAATAATCTCGGAAACAAGTTCTGTTAGTGGAACTATGACAGGGATTAGATCCACACTCATTATTTTTTCAGTTTGTTTCCAGAAACTTCCAACAAATTGAATTTTAAACCGTCATTACGTATTTGACAGCTGGTAGGTAATGGCTCTTTTAAAATACACGGGCATTCTGAATTGATGGCCGCTGCTTCCGGATTTTTTTCCAAAATGATGATATATATAACATTTCACCTGATGAATTTGATCTCAATTCAAGTGCCCATGAACTGAATCCAGGGAATTTCCGTTTCAAATTCTTCGTAGAGTCGAATTGAAAATGACATTTTTGGAAATTTATTGTTTGACAGTTTGTGGATTGGTACTGTGTAATTTCCATAAAGCAGGCAATTGTTTTATATACTTGCTGACATCCATTGTCTCGTTGATCATTGGAATTGAGGGATAACGAAGAAAATTGTGCCACATCAGCAAAAATTACCACACAAGCATGATGGAAGTAGAAAAAGTACAGTACGAAACTCGAGAATAAGGCGTGTGCTCACAATTTTCGCTCGTGTGTAATAATAGGCCCCCTATCCTCCTCGTTTCGTGATATACTATTTCGAGTTCGGTTTTGCTGTCCTGGCTATGATAAAACGACAACATATCGTATATCAAGGCGGAAATTGAATCATTTCTCTTAAGAAAAATATATTTCTCACCGCAAAAAATGAACGAATCAGTTTTTAATTGGAAGACGACCTCCCCAATTTCAAGGTAACGTATATACGATCTAATTCAGAACTCCCCGAAGAACTGCAATCAAAGTATGCTCACAACGTTCACTCAAAAGTAAATAATAACGAACAACGTAATTAAGTTGAATTGCAGTTCAAACGAGGGGTAAACCGCAGGAGAAATGTTGTACACTAATTCCCCTGAAGACCAGAAGTAATACCTCTAATTCCCCAAACAATGCCTCTAATGCCCGAGTAATGCCTCTAATTCCCTTGTAATGCCTGTAATACCTCATAAATTCCCGTGTAATACATCTAATGCCTATGTAATTCCCCCATAACACCTCTAATTCCCCAGAAATTCCCTAGTAATGCCTGTAATACCCGACAAATTCCTTCGAAATTTTTCACGAATTCCTAATGGAATCGAATTTTTTTCATCTTTCCTCAATAAAATAATGGCTATTCATTACGTCATCAAAAAAACATCGTGGAAATCCTCATTGTGAGCTTTTTCAATGGCGCCTACTCGAAAATATTTGAAGCGATAAACGGATCCGCAGCTTTGAAAGAAGAAGTAAGGAAGCCAGGAGCAGTGGGAAATTTTATTACTTTTCCCACCTCCATGGTGAGTGCACTTATTGGATAGAGAATCAAAACTACTTCCCAACGCGGTGTCACATGATATTCAAGCATTTCTATTTGAATTCAAAAGTTATAATGCCTTTTCACCAGATCATTCTTCAAATTTGAAATCTCACGCCGTTCAGAAGTTGGAGGGGGAGATTTTATATGACTGCAATGTATCATTTCATTCTATTAGTTTGAAACCTTCTCGATAACTTCGTTCTATTTCCTCAGAAGACGACTGAGCATTTCTTCGAGTACACCCCGAAAATTAAATCCTTTCGAATACAATAATTTACTATTTTAGCTGTGGGTGAACCCCAAAAACCCTACCGCCCAGTCAGTAAGTTTTTTTTTTTTAATTCTTTATTTAACGTCGGCCTATTTCCGCTACCAAGGCCAATCATCGACGCCGGTGAGCAGACTTCCCCCAACCGGAAATTTTGCCGAACCCTCTGGTATTCCAACCAGAGGTAGGGATCTTTAACGAGGCCAACATCCATGGACTCGGGACCGACGGCTTTACGTCCCCTCCGAAGGACGGCATATCCTCAATATATCTTGTGCTCATTGATATATTGTCTGCGAGCTATGATATGCTATTCCTCTGTAGCTGTACGGGCTTTCGACACGGTATTTCCCTGTATGGTCATCCATCCAAGTACTAACCGCGCTCGGCGTTGCTTAACTTCAGATATCGAATGACTGTCAGTTTACCTGAAGAGCTGGGCCATGCCCCCCAGTCAGTAAGTTTATTTTCTGTTCCGTCTGCGCCTCGGTATGCGCATAAGGATTATCATTCAGGTAATCTACATAAAATTCTTGTATATTTGAATGATCGCAACAATCTGTGGGAATCTAGAATTCCGACTAGGGCGAGTCATTCAGAGTATAACGTCTCAACAATCTCTCAGTGTCAATCAAGTACGGAGAAACGTACTCGAAAACTTTACTTGAACTTGAATTTGACGAAATACATTTCGTCATGAAATTTGTGTATTTCAAAAAATCGTTTCGGTTCGTAACGGTGAGTATTTGAAGAAAAACTGAGTCTCATTCCACGCAATGATTTTGAATCATTGCGTTAATTCAATCACAACATTACTTATTTTCCTGAATGGTTTGTCCTACTCGTAGTTTTAGGTCCTTGCAGATTGTTGTGGAAGTTGCGTAGAAATCTTGGTAGAAACAGTAACTCCAAATGAAAATGTCCAAAGGTTGTTAAATCTGGTGGTCTTGCAGGCCACCTGACAGAGTCATGTTTTCCAATCCGTCGTTCAGATACTGAGCGTTTCATTTGAAAATTAAATGTCGAAATGATATCCGGAAAAACCGGACGTTAAAAAAATCTATAAAATATTTAAAACGTGAATGTACAATAAATTCATGTCACTGGTATACTTGAATATAAAACTTGTTAAACTTTGTATTTTTTTTTTCAAAAATACTTACTTTGAACAATCTAATTTTTGAGTCGGACATGAAGAAGAAAATATTCAAATATTTATTTCGGTTCGACTGGCAGTAAAGTTTTTTTAATAAACTCACCTACCTGAAAAGACTATATTCACATGCTTGTTTAGTTCTTCCGCGAGTTCTCTAGAAATCGCGAATTTTTGTATTTTCCTCCAACAATGGGGTGAATAACGCTTGTTTTGTGATAATATTTGAGCTCGTATTTGAGTATTTCTTGTGGAAAATAAAATATTTCTTAACTATATATAATTCTCAGGTAGATTTAATGAAAAATATCGTCAATTACAAAATTCCGTGCTGAACTTTCCTTTTTCGACTGCTCCTTCCACGGAAACTTGTCGCGAAGTACGCACCAAAAAAAGCATATTTTCTCGACTTCTAGTAAAATATATACTATTATTGAAATCCTGCATATATTGCTGCTCCATTCGATAGAACATTATCTTTTTCAACGATAAAACATACTTATGTTAGGCTTATTGGCCATGTTTCTTCAATTCAATATGGCGGCATTATTATGTCATCTTGACCAATGAGATGAAGTGGAAAAAAACACAAATACTTAATTTTTTTAACCATGCAATCACTTCAAAGTTATTATCCAACATTTCATTCATAACTTGAATTTTCTCAAAAATCTCAATAGTTTTTCCCGAATTTCGAAATTGGAATGCATACTGAATAATATACTATTCGTTTCATTTTTCCCTTCATACCTTTGATATTTTTTTGTATACTACTCCTTCATAGGTAAAATACTTCGAAGTTACGTTTAAAATCTTTAATACCTACCTAATAGTACGTAATGCTATTTGGGTCGAGATTTGGGCTAAGTACCTATCTTCATACCAAATGCCATCGACTTCGATCTCCTTCAATGCAATCATATTATTGTTGAAAATATCGGCGTCAATGAACTATAGTCTCATTCCGATATTTGATTGTCAACTTTGCAAACATTTGATTAATGCCCTGTGCAATAATTTCGCTGTCAATCGTTATCAAGCTAGGCATATTGTGAGAAACTTCAAGGACAGCTGTTTTATATGAAAAATTATCGAAAGTTAATCAAAATTGATTCAGATTCTATTATTTGCCTTGTAAACGAGAGAATGCGTCTACCTTTCATGAAGAAATCATTTAGGAAGTGCTAGTTATCGAAAAAGTCATTTCTTTCGCCAAATTCAGTACAAACACATCTTTCCTACATTAATCGAAAAGAAGAATATTTACCTTCAGTGATCGATATTCTTACAATAATTCACAAATGTAGTTGAAATATTCTTAACGACAAATCTCGCAAAACATTTTCACAATGACAAGTGCGAACATGAGTTCATGAGTTCGCCTCTTTCGCGCGAATTTTACTGTTGTCCAAACCAGTAGTTTTAGAGAGCATTGAATACGTGATAATTCTATCATGGTAGTCGTTGTTCCCTAATATTTGACGCTTCATATACATCATAATAGGTCTCGTAATAGGAATTTATATCAATAGAAATTGAGGTTTTTGGAGGGGTTCCTATTCCAGAAGTGATCAAAAACACTATCAGAATGCAGGGATATTCATTTTACAAGAATTTAACTTGATAATCAGTTTCATAATGTTCGAGATGCTGAAAGTATAAATTTGAATTTGATAAATACGACACTGAAAAAGAAAAAAAACATTCCCGTGAAATTCCTGAATGGTGAATCAGATATTGAAGTTCATTGAAATAATTTTATCTTTGACTTAAAAATGTTTCTCCCTGTTAGGCACTTCATCATAAGTCCATTACATCCGTATATCATTATAATATAATTAACGAATTCTACAGATACATTAGCAATAATAGAATGAGATGAGTTATCAGTCTCGATTTATCTCAGGAACAAGATTATCTGAAGTTTTCAATTAACTATAAAGTGTCTGAAATACTTAAATTATTGTTTTTTGCACATGGATTGCCAACACATTGAGATCTTGAGAAAGGGTGTTATTTTATTCTTGGTTTTCTTCTGGAACGTATTGATGAAAATTATATCAATAAAAATGATAATGGGAAGGAAGTAAGAACGGGGACGATTTCAACTGCGTTGATCTTCCATACATACATTGTAGTGAAATAATCCTCCGTACTGCAATCCTTTGATTTAGAAGCCAAACGATCAAATTTCTATTCATATATCAGTGAACTAAGCTCACAAAGTATTATATGATTTTTGGTAATGAGCTTTCATATCGATTCGTGAAAAAACAGACACCTCCAGTTATCAATCCCACTATTTTGATTACCAAAATATACCTACAATTGTCTTGAAATTCCTAAATAATACCTCTAATTCCCGAGTAATGCCCTTGCAATTCCTCTAATTCCTGAGTAATGCCCACGCAATTCCTCTAATTCCCGAGTAATGCCCTTGTAATTCCTCTAATACCCGAGTAATGCCCGAAAAATTCCTGTAATTCCCGACTAATTCCTGCGACCTGTACACCAAAATTCCCTTGCGGTTTCCCCCTCGAGTTCAAAGTTAGTCTATGGTGTACTTCGTGGATGATCCCCGTCGGGTATGAGAGGATAATGGCAGTCAGGGAGTGGCTGCTATTATAAAACATACAATCGGAAGTTAATAGGGCAGGAATGTTCCGGTTAACCATCCAAAGGACAGATTAAGTTACTGCATTGTTTGTATAACATCGTTGAGGATATCAGGGGCGGCGCCAACAAAACAGCATAAATATATTGGCTGAAGCTAACACTTCAAGTTTTCGACCAAAACTCAACGCTGAAGAAGTTCGGGTTTTTCAGTTAGGAACAGTAAGTAAAATTTTGAGGGCCTGAACACTGTTATAAAGCACTCGATAAAGCAATAACATGGGAACAACTAGCATGACAATACTACGAGAGCGTAGGACCAATGGTTTATCTACTGCTATATGCTTGATTGAAATTGTTTAAAAATAACAAAGTTTTTGTTTGGAATATTGTTTCACTAGTAACGTAAATAGGTGTTCTGTAAGCGACATAACAGGTTACGTAACGAGACGAAATAGAGTTTGGTTTAGTGTTTTCAAGTTTAAGAAAATTATCATTGGCGAGTTTTACACTATACTTCTTCGACTATGTTGTTAATGAAAAAATTTGTACCGTCGGTTCTGGAACTTCTGCCTCTCAACTGAGAAGAATTACCCTAACACAAAAATGATTTCACCTCGGATTTCACTCTCACTCGACTCGAGTTCCGTTAACAGAGTTAGCATCGTCTTGAGTTAGCTGGCCAATGATAACAGTTTAGGGTGATTTGAATCCATAAAAAGTTTTCGAATAGCTCAATAAGAAAATTTGTCACTCTAGATGAAAGATATAGTAAGGGATTTTTCATCACTAGGAACATAATAGACGTTGTCCTTAGGATCCACTAACAACTGAAAACTGTTGTTTTCATATGAGGTTGTCGATGTTTTCCATTGCTTCGATTGAAGTCAGAACGACTATTGTTATCAAAAAATGATGTTAGGTGCTCGTGGGAACGTAGTCTTTCATTGTGTTTTTGTAACAGATAATCCAAACCTATTCTATAATATAAAACCTTCTGATAAAACAAATCATTATTTCGTAGATTCAACTGTTCTGGATTTGAGTATGTGCCAGTTTGACATGCTTTTTTCGAAACAGAACCTTGAGAATATATCACTATCAGTTTCATGTAAAACATTCAATTAGCAAATCATAATTTGGGTTTGAAAAAATGACACAAAAACAAACCAGATGATATAACCGTGACTCTATAGAAGGAAAAATATCACAACCGGCTCTGGACGCAGGCAGGCATGAAAACAAAACAAAGCTGAATTTAATGAAATCGACTCATTATGTGGTCGAGTAGTTTTTATATGGTCTGGGGATCATTCGCTAGAAAGATTTCGAACGTGAGTTTAGAACGTGCGGAATGTTTTTGACAGGAATAATCAACACATCAATGTTAATAACTTATTTTCGAACAATTGGAAGCATTTTTGGAAAAGTATATTTCGTAAATGTATGAGGTCATCATCATTGTGACTTTTCTGGATTATATAATTGTGATAAAACGATGTAGGTATCTCAAATATTTTTTTATAACATACCGGATCACCTAGAATAATTTAGAATACTAGCTGTTGCTAGCGACTTAATCCGCGTAGACTTCGAACCTAACCGTTTATTTAGAGCACGCTGATAAAGCATCACAGTTTGCCCGCTTTTCTCGTACTTGATTTACATATTCTACTATTTTTCACTGAATTTTTTGGTCGATCATAATAAAATATAGGCATTTTCATTATTCCCTACGAACAAACAAACTTTACCTCTTCATAATAGTAGCATGGAGGCAAAGTACATTGCGATTACAGAAATTGTAAGGAGAAACAACAGAAAATTATGAAATCTTTTTTTTTTGTTCTCTGTGAATGATAAATAAAGAGCTTTAAATTCTTAAATCATCTGTTTTAAGGGCAAGTTGGTATATGTGCCCCGATATGTAAACAAAAAGCAAAATTGACTATTTTGTCAGTTACTTTTGACACCAAGGGGGGACACATTGCAGTTTCAAAATAAATTATTTTTGCAATTTAGCTTTTTGAAATATTGCAGTAACGTTTCGGGGCAAATAAACTGATTTTCCCTGACAACAGATAATATGAATTCAATGTTTTTTATTCCAAGAGAGAGAAAACTTCAAAATTAGATTCCGAAATGTTCAATCCTCAAAATCATGAATTATACGATAGGGCAAAGGTAATTCCTGGGAAAATAACCTTTTTTGCAAATTTCGAATCAAATTTCGCGCAAGAATCGAAGCATCTGAATGCTGGTATTGGGGAAGTGCAATGACAAGATTGAAAATGAGTTTTAGTTTGAGTAATAATGTGCAAGTGACCGGATGTACAAAGTGCCAGAAATTGTTTACATTTTTCTTAAGATAATTATCCTCAATCGAAACGATTATTGTTAGATATAAGCGAAGGAAACGATAAGATTGGAGCCTTTAGTGTGAAAGTTGAGACTTCACCTAGATATCAATTACCCTAACACCAAACTGATAGTTTTGCACTCGACAGGCGTTTCGCTAACAAGGTTAGCATCTTTGGCAGAAGAAAATTGATACTCAATTCAATTGAGTATCAATTTTCTTCTCCCAAGTATAGTATAAGCGAAGTATCATTGAATTTGCATTTTCATTATAGGACATGCTCAGAGTGTGACTGCAAAATCCGATGAATGACATACGTTATTGTGTTGAAATGAAACGAATAATTTTGCGCAAAATACACAGTGTTGCAAACAAGAAGAAATGCATATTGATTGTTCTTCTCTTTCCTACGAAGCTCTGGAAGGGACACCCAAAATAAAAATTTCGCCATTCCTAAAATTCCGAGTTATAAGTCGGAATTTTATAGCAAAATTCCGAGTTGAAACACGGAATTTTTAAATTTCGAGTTAAAACTCGGAATTTCAGAGATTCCTCATTCATTGCCACTTGTGCTGTGCTGTTGCGTTGGTGTAATTATATTATTTAGAGTGCACCTAGCTGGAAGTGAATAACAAGCCCTGATCATGACAAAAATAAAAATCGCTTTATTTCTATCAGACAATATACATTTTATCAGAATTGTCAATATTTTTCATTATCAATATCAAATATACCCACCAGGACAACACGAAAAGTGTTATATTCATATAAATTGCTGAATAAGTGAATTCATTCGTATACAGATTTCAATGCAACTTGATAGCAAGCAATACGCGACTGGTGCGCAAACCTATGAATCCTTTTACCATGAGCTTTTTGCAGAAACTCTTCAATTTTCGGACCAATTTCAGACTGTAATATGCTAACTTGTTGAAATGAGTAACCTTGAGATTTGAAAATATTTTTTTTATTGGTCGCAAAAGAGGCTGAAAGTTGTAGTTGTTATTTGAAATAGCTCTGCAAGCAAACAAGTTCTTGAAAAAAAGTTATAACTCTAAAATTATTTCAGATATCCTATTGGAGGCTATAGGATGAATATTTATGATCTTACTAGACCCTTTTATCTTACTCAAGTTGTGAATATCACATTTCTGAAACACATCAGTAAATTTTTGCTCACTAAAACAGTGGTTGGGAAAATTGCCTAATTAAATAAATGAAAAGAATTTATTGAATAACTATCGTTTATAATCATTTCATTTGTATCGATTTCTCTCAATTATTCCATTCTTAGACTGAAATTATTTCATATACTCTTTCCCTGAGATTCAGATATAGCTGTACTGCATCGTAAGGATCTTCACATTGAGAATTGAGATCATTCTCAGATATTATTTGTTTACATAATATGATCATGTCTTCATTGCATGGGGTATTATAAAATGTACGTTCTAATTTCAAAGAGGAAAGTACATTTTGTGGAATTGAAATCGAACCATAGGAACCTGATACATCAAAATGGGCCTTCCTGTAGGTGCACTGCAATTCTTATTCCTTGGTATTCTATGAAAGTTCCACTCTGAAACCATTTGGTCCAATTCATCTTGGAAAAAATAAGAAATACAATTCTTCAATATTCAATATGTGAGTAATTTTGAATTTAAATATATCAACTACTTTGAGGAAGAGATAAAACGATTGATTCCTAGTAGCATGGCATTAGGTGGGACTGAATTTGATATATTTTTGTCCCGCAAATGGTGAATCATTCTCGATGCTTACTTGAACAAATTCTGGAGGAGCTGACCTATATAGACATGGTTTTAGAAAACTAATCATAGTTGTATACCTATGATACAAATTCAATTCCTTTGACCTGGTAGTCATCACGTATAAAATATGAGTTCAGAGCCGTTGATGTGAAAGCTGAGACTTTTTCCAGGAAACGCTTAACTTTCCTACTACAGGTTCCAATTTCATCTTTTATGGAATGATGGAACAAAAACCACCCTGAACATTATCAATTATTCGAGCGTCCGTGAAAATGTTCTCCTTTAGTAATATCGATTAGAAAAATCTGAAATGATGACTAACACAAAACAACAGCTTCCCCCCAGTATTTATAGTCTACCGGGTATTGAAATATATCTGAATAATCCTTACTTTCAACCTGAAAATTCTCATTATGAAAATTTTTATTTTCACTGAATATTTTCTGATTGAGAAACATTTCATGCAGTCTTAAAAGTTGAAGTTGATACCCCGAAAATCCCACTATCAAATCCAACTTCTAAAATTACGAGTTACAACTCGGAATTTTAAAATTCCGTGTTACAACTCGGAATTTTGATATAAAATTGCGACTTATAACTCGGAATTTTAGGAATGGCGAAATTTTTATTTTGGGTGTCCCTTCCAGAGCTTTGTACTTTTCAGGCAAAAATTCCGACAAGAATTCCATTAGGAAAAATCTCGGAAATATTATAGGAACCTTCAGAATTTCAGTAAACTTCAACAAAAGTGGAGTTGGAATTGGACGCTAACACAGGCGAAATGACAGTTTCGAAGGCAAGCAAGGCCTCTTAGATGCCTCCAACCACTCTGAGGAATAAAATAAGTGAAAAATCTCTTAGACATTCGACTGGACTTTCGTTCATGACATCCTTGGAAAATATACTGAAAAAATATTGGTAGGTCAATCCAAATTGAAAAATACTTCATTTTGTGAAAATCACGCAACGAAGTTTCATCTAATAACGCTATAATGGATTTTCAACAAGTTTCCTTCAATTCCATCAGTTAACTGATGAATTGGCGTTGAAACGAGGTTTACAGATTAAGATGGTATTTTAACATCGGTTCAAGGGATAGTTGTTGAATACAAAAACACCATTTTTCAAATGATAGGTGTGGATGACGACCAATAGCAATATCAAAATGTATAAATTCTTCTCAACATAGCAATGGATGGTTCCTCCCTCCTACGAAACTAACAATATAGTCAGTTAATTTTGTTTTTTACAATGTTGCAGTTATGTAGCGTGACAAATATACCAATTTGCCCGATAACATATATAATAGGCATCGAATTGAATAGACTGAAAGTCAAGGCGAAAATGTGTAAAAAAATCATCTAGTTCAATATCGAATGCTACCTCACTATTTGTGAGAAGCCAGTGAAATAATTGAAGAAATAATTCACCTTCGATTCAAACCTCCTTCTTGAAGCCGGTTCACCATTCACAATTCTTATATTTCAACAAAAGTGGAAACATTGGAATTTGGAATAAATGCAAATATCATCGGAAATACAAGAAATGTACTTCACTTTCACAATCGATAATATATTAATAGCTTCCAAGAAAGGAACTGCGTTATTTATTCAGAATATCAGTTTGTTTTGGTCAGAAAATTGGCGCTAGTAGAATATCAAAATAAGTATGTCGATACCAGATGATTCATTGCAGACTAATATACGGGTTGTTATGTTCTTCACTTACACGAGTTTTTTTTATCCAAATCGATACATTAGATAATCACGAAAATTGAATTGAACTGGCCGATATTTGATGAAATTTCATATTACCAAAAAATATCGATGGTGTAGATTTTTGTCCTCATTGTTAATTACATTCGAATTGAAAATAATAGTTTCAAATACCATTCAACATGGAAATCAATTCATTTATAATAATAATAATAATAATAAATTTTATTCAAAATTCATAAAAAAGAGCATATACATCAATTTTTAAAAAGGTGAATAAACAGTTCAATTATAAGTACCCGCGAAGTTGAAAACTTGTTGCGAGAGATACGAATTACATTTATGTATAATATATTTGATAAATTTCTAGAATTCAACAAAATGATATTGAAAAATTAACAAATTTTCTGAACTGAAGTGAGAGATTTCATGAAATGAATTTCGACGTGATTCTTGAATCCATTTTTCAATCTGTAGTTTGGAAGATACTAATGACTTGATCATTTTTATGGTTTATGAATTTTTCACTGGAATCACTCGTGTTCAGAGATATTTCGTTATAAAATTCAACAAATAAAGTTGACAGAAAACTTAAATGACGTTCTAAGTCAGAAAAATTTCCACTAGAGAAATATCCGGTAGAATCGAATCGTTGTCACAGCAACAGTTCTGATGTAAGCATTTCATTGGCTCCAATTCACAGGCATGAAGTTTTCATTTCAGATTCGTTCAGAGTCATAATTTTCGGCTAATTCGGAATTTCAGTGTAGATGTTCAGATCAAGGAAATTACTTGCCTCAACACAGTCGTTAATAGATCAGTATTGTGGTTTATATTGATGTAACTCAGAAATTTTTATTATTCGTAAAAGTTTATCACTCAGTCCAGGAAATACCTCTTTCAAAGCACTAGGTACATTCCAAAACTATGGAAAAAGTGAACACAAGTCCGTAAAATTACTCATTACCGTCAGTAGTGATCAAATCTGCTTTTATCGATAAAGTCTGAGGCATGGGAAATGTACTGCTCGACAGAAATCCTACTTTTATGAGGTGATGAACGGATTCTAGAACTCTCTTGATATAAAATGATAATTCCAGATGCGAATTTAATGACAGCCATTGAATTCAGATCATAAAACGATGGCTCGAGTGGAATCACCGAAGATATAAAAATGCAGATCATTAAAGTTTCAATGGTACTTTAGTAGCTTGAACGAGAAGCGGTAGATAAAATAGCAGTCTAATTGGATGGATGGAAAATGAATATCTTGGGAGGGATGAACTTTCTGTAAAAGCTTCCTTTTATTGAGCAATAGGGGAGAAGAGAATCAAAGATTGAATAAGCTTTTACATAAAATGAGTATACTTACTGAGCTAATAAAATGATGGTAGTTCATAAATGGAATAGCAGATGTTCTGTACAGATATGGAAGATATCGTGAAATATAACAAGTCAAAATTGCACTCTCGAGGAGAGTTTTTATTTGTAACACTGTTATTAATATAGGGCTACAATCAATATATTAGTAGCCACTACTATATAATGGCAAAATGAGTATCCCCAAGTCATGTAATAGAGAAATAATATTATATTATCAAAACCATCACGGATAAATGTCTGCATACATCATACTTTGGGCGTGAGTGACCAGATAGCAACTTTGGTACCGAAAAGCGAGTAGGGTGATCAATTTGGTGTTAGGGTAATTGATCTGATATTTGACAGATTTCTTAAAACGAGCGTGGAAGAAGAATATTCGTGAATAAGTTTTGAGAATGGAGGTAGATTTGGTTTTTGAAACCTTAACAAAGACAAATAGTCTTGAAACAAACCAACTGTAGCTTGGTTTATACAGTTTTTATTGGAACCACTCGTGTTTAGAGATATTTCGTTATAAAATTCCGCTAACAAAGTTGACAGACAAATGAAATGACGTCAAGGAAATTTCTACTCATTAATTTTGCAAATACGTAGAGAGATCTGAACACAAGCATTTCATTTGCTCAAATTCATAGGCATGATGTTTTAATTTAATTCAACTTCCTTCTGATACAAAATTATGTGAATTTATTTTTACAGGTAGGCTTTCCCCAAAAACGTATCGTATATTTTTTAGCGCCTCACTGTGTGCTCTTCCAAAAAAGGATGGAGGAGTAAGACCGATTGCTGTCGGTACCTTTTATCGTGGATTGGTAGCTAAACTTGGTTGTATGAGGATCAAAGACGAACTAGGATTGATGTGCGGCCCACTACAGTTTGGTTTCGGTACTGCAGGTGGATGTGAAGCTCTTGCTCATGTTGCTCGTAGATATTTTTATCTTCATCCAAATCCTCATTCAAAAATTGTTATGAATCAGCTTCCTATTTGAGTTTTGGTGATTCTGTCTGAGAGAGGTGTTAAGCAAGG
The DNA here is from genome assembly GCA_032362365.1 of Zygogramma bicolorata. Lineage (NCBI taxonomy): Eukaryota > Metazoa > Arthropoda > Insecta > Coleoptera > Chrysomelidae > Zygogramma > Zygogramma bicolorata. Next base: position 7,094 of record JAVJAQ010002350.1, on the reverse strand, counting down.
CGATCCCTTAGGACCTGCTCTTTTTTCTCTGACCATCGATGAACTCATTGGAAGTTTATCATCCGAATTCAATTATTGGTATTTGGACAATGGCTCAATCGCTGGCGATGAACAGTATTTAGAAAAAATCATTTTTCAAAATAATAATTTTTGTATTAACCCTTGTATTTTTTCATGAGAAAATTTGAATTATACGAGAAGTTACTGACTTAAATGAAGTGTTTCATCGAGAAGTTCAATAAACGAAGCAAACTTTCGGGGTAGATGAGAAGTTTGAACTTCTACACTTGTATTGAGTCCAATATTATTTCTTGATTCTTTCAGACCCTGGTAGGTTAAAAAACTCAACTCTTCGAAGGATAAATCATAGGCAACATAGTAATGACTTCAAAACAGTACCAACATAAAATAAATACTACAAACCCAAAGAATTTTTCGAAATATTGTCCCCTCTAAAAATTTCAGGCAAGTTTTTTCCGTGTATTCCCTACATTGTGATGATAATATTTTTGATCTCTTCGTTTTCTCATCAAGCTTTCTGAATTGTATACGAAGGACGTCGAAAACCCTCAGAGAATGATCCAGCATTCATCTCAACATTTTATGCCATTAAACTTCGTGTACTTGTGCTACTCCAATCAACTGAAAGGAATCTGGATTCCGCTCAACTTTTCAGGTACTATAACAATTATTATGAAATAAATTCAATCATTTTCAAGTTATTTTACACAAGTGATTTGCGATGCAACATTTGAAAATTATTTTATTATTTCGATGAATTTAATTTGAATAGAAGTTGAATTGAAGTTTAAGCTACTTCCATTGAACAGATAAACTGTAAATCAAATAGAACTACTTGATTTCTGTATCAACGATGACATGAATAATGCAGATTTTTCCAGGAAATATTGATATGACTGATGGAATTGGCCGTCCAAGATATTGTTATTGAAGCAAAATCACTATTTCGTGTGATTTTCACCAAACAGTTTACAAAACCGCTACATGTGTTTCACTATACAATAGCTTCTTAAGGTATGGAATGGTAAAGCACTTGAAACGGTTTCGTAAACTGTCTAGTGAAAATCTCACAATAAAGTGTTTATTTAATAATGATTTATTCACTTGGAAAAACGATGGTACCTACTTTTTGGGCGAGTAATCATTCTGAACGAATTGGGTGTCTGAGTTATAGTTCAATATAACAATTTTATTTTACAATTCCTTCATTTTCTCTGCTCCTAATGATAACATTAAAACGCTAGGTTGGTTCCCTAATAGCCCTACACTTACTTATACAATTAATTAAGGAGTTATGCGACTACGGAGTACTCACTGAAAATGATATAACCATTATTATTATTAGCGATATCTTCAACATTCTTACATTTCGAAAACGGTTGTGAGTTTAACCAGTGTCGCCAAATAACTTCGAAATAGTTATTACCCTAGGAAGTGCGGAGAGTTATATTTTTCGACCGCGACCGTTGTGCTTAGTTCGGCCAGCATTTAACCCCTTCTTTAATTATTTTCTGAGGAAAAAATCTCATATTGTTGTTACTTGTATAAAATGTTGTTTCATTGTGTTAAGAAATATTTGAAAAAAAGGAGTTCTCCAACTTCCTGAATATGACATTCTTATATTCACCGATTTTGTAAAGAAAGTAATCCATTGCAGGATATTGCTTGGTTGCCATGGTGAATAATTCAACCACTGAAAAAAGTATCTGCTTACCGGCAATTTCAGTTTCAACTCTGATTAAAATTATTACTATTGAATTGATCTTGATTTATTTTTACTTTATTATTCCGTAAACGTAAGGTTGGCCACACACGGAAAAACCTAGAAAAAACTATTGACTCTCGTAAATTCTGTATAACTTTTTCAGAAAATATCATAAAAACGTATTATGGATCGTTCAATATTTCTGACAGTAATTATATAATTACCACCTATAATAATTATAATGATGATATAATTATCATATTAATTACTGAACTGTTATTTATTGATGAAAATCAAGAAGAAAAAATCAATTCGGAGATTTTTCCTGCACCTCCTTCAGTTTTGAGTGACAACAGTGATTGTTTTCGCAACTGCCTAGGCTGAGATTGAGAAAATTACTCTGTGTCCAAGATTATCGAGAGCGTGACCTTATTGAATATAGATGCTGACAGTATAGTTTACTCCCACAAACCAAAGCGATAATTCCCCCCCATTATAAACGCATTACAATCCTTTAATGATTTGACGAAGGATCTACAGGCGTGCAGTAAAGTCATTTCACTAATTGTATATATTTTGTGGTTTCCATTCAATAGTAGGTAATTCTCGGTTTTATTAGACGGACAGTTCCGGTAGAAGCATAATGAATTATTTATTGTTTTTTTTTTATTTTTTCTAAAAATTCAAATAATGCGCGATGAAAAAATGTTAAATTTCGTCAACCCTTCGAAGTCGAAGCTTGTACAACCCGAAATACATCAAGATCTGAACTTTTAACGTGCAATTCTTACAAACCAGAATAAATAATGAAAGTCTGGCCAAATTCTGTGTCCCATCCCAAAGCTAGCCGCGATGAAGATTGCTCGAACTTTAATACGTGATTGAACTTGACTAAACCCATCGGCCATCTCCATTTACATCAGAACCGAACAATGTCAACTTGTGACTCATATTGCATGTTCAATTAGTAGAGGATCCCAAGTAAGGCTGACCTTCACCAATTTGATAACCAAGTGAAAATTATATTTTAACAATTGAAATATCTTTGTGAACGTGTACCAATAGGGTTGCCGTGAAAAAAAAGTTCATAGCTATGATTGATTGAAATTATAAAAAGAATTTTTTTTCAAATTTGACCGACTTGGTTGCCAAACGACACATAGCTCAATCGTAAGTATACAACATTCGCTGAGCAGTTGATGAGTAGCTCACCTTTTTCTTTTCCTTATTAAATCAGTAAATGCGCTCGTCTGCTTACCACGATCAATATTTATCAAAATGTAGGTATATGCGAAACGAAATAAGGTACTCACACCTCATTTCGTTTGGCATATCAATAGTTTCATGAAAATCCTTTACAATAATAATTTCATTGATTCTAAAATTCGTTGTAATAATTCGAAAATTAATTTGGTTTCTTATATAATATTTGTGAATATCATTATCAAGTATAACGAAATATTTGAAATACTGCATTTTCTCATTTACCATTTTACCATGGAAACATATTTTTCCACTACAAATCAATTCACGGATTCCAAAAAGTCAACAGGTTTTCGAAGATTATCTCTTGAGTTTATTATCCCATTGTTTCCCAACTCCTTAGATGTTCAATCTCAGAGGTAGGCAGATTGAGACCTTAGAGAAAACTCGTGAATAGACCCGGGAAGTAGGCAGATTGAGCACAGCTGTGCCCTCTGGACGCACTCGAAAAAGCGTTTGACAAAAGTCGAAACCGTTATAAATCCCTTATTTTAATTTAAAAAATATGAGTGAAATTAGACGTATATCCATAACCGGAAATCCTAAGCTATTTAGACAACTCAATTGTGGTAAGCGAAATGGGGGCATCTCTGACATACGTCTTATTTGATTAGTATACTTTACCTTTGCATAAACATTGGGAGTACATGGCCGTGAATGTTAGCCATTAGTCTCTCTGTTTACAAGTTTGCAGTAAAGTTTTGTTCCTTTAGACGAATAACATCAAGTGGCTTTTAGTAATGTCCGTTATGTAAAATTGAGGAATACATTTTGTTTTCAATCATTATTATTGTTCATTTCTAATTTGTCGGCGTATCTCATTGTAGTTGCATCAAAATCCTCAGCGGAATAGGCGTATCTCCGTTTTTTCAACTGAATACCAAAATATTTGATAAATCTAATGAACTTCAAATATCTTTACCCTATGAAGACAAAAAAATTTTTTTGTTGAGAGAAAATGTGTGCTGATGCAATTATTACAAAATTCTGAATAACTCGAAACTAGTCAATATTGACTTACGCCCTTTGGGCTTAGGACGGCAGTATAGAATATATGCTAGTATCAGAAATACGTGCAGTTTGTTGTAAATGTTCTTGAATTTCCAAATCAATAAACAAAGGTTTTCATTTGCCGTAACGATGGTTTTGCTACTGATGGGGAGTTTTTTTAAAGGTTGTTCTATCGCTTCCAAGTCCAAAATTCTGATCCCAATACTTATCAGTTGAAGAAAGTTCCACTTGAATCACTGAATTCAGTCTAATTTCATAATCGAAACAAAGAGAATCAATTAGGAACCGATAATTCCAATTCTGGTGGCGGAAACCGGAAACAACAAAATTTCCGAAATGGATTCGAAAACAAATAGTGGCATTGCGAATAGTCAATTGAAAGCTACAGTGGGAAAAATAATTGGATTCGATTCATTCCCAAATGAAAAATAACTGAAAAATGCACCGCTTTGGAAATTGTTCGACCATTGGAATAATTCGATTTAAAATAAATTGCTTATTCCGATTCCGTTTGTGCTCTAGATAACCGGCAAAATGGAATAATGAATTAGCGATTTCTGCAAACACTAAGCCCTCTACCGAACATTCCACCAACCAATTTGTGTGCTTTCATCTGACAAAATGAATGGATGACGAGCAAATAGACTGGACTGAAACATAATAAGGGGCGTCTTCCTCAGGTTCAGTATACGGAGTCATGTTCATAACTGATCAATTATAACTAACACAGAAAATGAATGTAGGGTGACCATAATTTTTGGACAAGAAAAAAGTACACTTAGGATTTGTAAAATAAAGTTTTATTTTTTATGGCAATATGGGGCTTCTGTGCTTTGCATCAAAAATGACTTCAGTCGCAGCTCAGATCTCATTTAAATAATTGTGTTTCGGAATTGGTATATGACAGTGAAAATCATTTCAATTTCCATCAATCAAAAATATGCTCATATCTAACGTACTTTCGGTTCCAAAAGTGACAAATAGTTCAAGAAGGATCAGAGTACAAGTACTTTCTCGACCTCTGATTGACACTTGATCAAACTATCAATTTTCTCTTATTTGAAATATAATTTCGAATTTCATTGTTTTTCTGACACAATATTACGCACTATCCGAATGGACAGGAATCATAAAGATCCTCTGTTTCTCCTTTAAAATCCTCCATCCTTCTTAATAACTATGACTGCAGACAAGTTTGTAAAAAAATGCAAGCAAATCAAAATCAGCTGTTTTGCCGAGCATGCATCTACCTATCCCTTTTGTTTCAACATGGTTGAGTGATATTGGTTAGAACCTCCAAATTTTTTTGTTAGGATTTCAATCAGAAACATGATTGTTTTGATGAAGGGAACAAAGATTGTGAACTTTCACGGCCGGTAACTAATGAATAAAACTGCAAAATTCGAAATAGATGAACACTTCAATCTAGTAGACCACTAATTCAATCTTCATGCAGTCATTGTTTATTGGAGTTATGGCGTTATTTGTTTATTATTACTCATTGGTCGAAGACGAAACGGACTGGTTAGTTTGACGATAGTTGTGTCACTAAATATTCTGTAGATATATTGAATTTATTGAAGCCTCAAGCGATACCCTACATTTCATTCTATGAAAGAGACGACATTGGCGAATTAATATCTTCAGATGATGTGGTGCTGCAGGTTTTTCCGGGTTTCCCTGCAGCTGAAAAAGAAAAGGCGCCACTGGAATCGATCGAGTCGCCCCAGAGCACCAATTAATTTTTGTTGTTTCATAATTTGTATATTTTTTTAATAAATAATAGTTTAAAAAACTAAAAAAACACGCTTTTATAGCTAACCGAACTAAAAAATAGAAAATAATTTTTAATTACAAAGAGTTTATATTACGGTAGTAGAAGGCTAAACAATCATTCATAGTCAATCAGCTCAAAATGAAATTATAATAAAATTTAAGTAATTAACAGAATAAAGTAATTCAGAGTAAAATCGTGGGGTGCTTGATATATTATATATTACAATCATTCTATCGGTAATTATCTTTGAGAGGAGACTTATGAAATGTAGTAAAATGCACCCCACGCTTTTTACTCTGAATTACTTTATTCTGTTAATTACTTAAATTTTATTATAATTTTATTTTGAGCTGATTGACTATGAATGATTGTTTAGCCTTCTACTACCGTAATATAAACTCTTTGTAATTAAAAATTATTTTCTATTTTTCAGTTCGGTTAGCTATAAAAGCGTGTTTTTTTAGTTTTTTAAACTATTATTTATTTTTCATTTTTTAGTTCAATTTATCAATTAGTTTCTAGTGGAAATGTGATATTTCTTACGAATCATTCCGCAATCTCATCATTTCATTTAAAGCTTCACTATTGCATGGGGTACTTCCTGTTAACTTAGAGCAATCAAGTTCATCAATCCGAATATCGTCTAAAGATCTTACACGACTAAGTGCTACATAGGCTTGTCCAGCAGCAAACAATCGCGAGCCTAGATAAATTACTGCATGATCAACTGTACAACCTTGCATCTTGTGAACGGTCGAAGCCCAACTCAGGATTATTGGCAACATTCGTCTTTCAGCAGTTCCGTGGCTGTATTTCGCTGGGAACTATATTATATGTTACATAAATATCATATACAGTAATTTGCATGTATCAGACTCATGTACACCTACGCATGTAAGATAAGGAATGAACATTGTGAGAACGCAACTACCCTGAAAACGTTTCTGCCTCCGTTGTGCTGTGCCGAGTGCCCGAACGAAAGAACGAAAGAGTAAGTCCGAAACTGCAGGCATGCGCAGAACGCGCGCTAGCTCTATCTTTTTTACTTCACTACAGAGGATCTATAAAAGAATTTATTAATCCTGGTGGTCCTTATAAGGATAATCAGACAAAGCTCTTTTAGTGAATATATAGAGTATGTATTTCTTGAAACCAATACGAGCAAATTTGTTATTGTGTTTAAAACAATGTTTTTTGTTTTTTTCTTATTTTCTTTTTGTATTCCGACGTCATTTTCAGTTACTGTATATTGTATGTAATTTTCAACTGGAAAATAAAGATTATTATTATTATCATTATCATTATAATGGAAAACTA